>CAJNJA010005611.1:0-17573 GCA_905231915.1 Symbiodinium necroappetens
AAGCGGCACAAGTAGCGAACCTGCTCCATGGTCTGCTGGATGGGCGCAGCCTGCAAGAACCATGACCCCAAGCGACACAAGTAGCGGCGCCGGAACCGGCCTGGATGGGGCTCCGCCGCCTGATCCGTCATCTTAGGAGGAGCCTGCCGAGAATGAGGGTTTCATACGCTACACATGCTACATGCCGAATGCCTCACGGTTGACCCGGATCACTTCAATCGGAACACCGAGGCTTTGCCGCAAGCCCGTCGCAAAAGCCTCTGCCACATGGACATCCGAAGCCTTCACGACCAGCCGAAACCATGTGGCTGCGTTTCCAGGCCTCTGCCCCTGCCATCTGGACACCCGAAGCCCTCGCGACCTGCCGAAAACCATGTTTCTGCGCGCTGCGCACGCTACCTATTCAAGGCCTCTTGCTGGACCGCGGCCGCGTCCAAGATCTCTGGGGCCTGCCGAACATCTCAGCATTTTTGCACGCTACATGTGCTGCCTTGCCTCCGATCTCGGCCGCCGGGTGCCGGGGGACGATTTTACATGCTACACGTGCTACGTGTCAATGGCCTCTGGCTCGGTCGCCGTCGGGGTGCTGCCAGCGGCCTGCCGGGACCCCAATGTAACACGTGTAGCATCTAACACTAAGTCATCCGTTGCGGCCTGTCCTGCGACGGGATGCGCTGGCCAGCCTGTGTCGGCTCGGCCTCCATTGGAGCTGAAGCCTGTCAGATACGGCCCAGAAAGCCAAGTAGCAGAAGTAGCGTCAAAAGTAGTGCGAGGCCTCGGTCGACTCGGCATTCTCAGGAGCCTGCCCAACAAGATAGCAACACATGCGGAACACGCGGCCTGCGAAGACTGGCCTTCGTCTCCGCCGCGACACTTCCGGTGGCGTGCGAGTAGCGCAAGTAGCGCCGAAAACTGGGCTCTCCGTTGCGACCTGGGGCTCATCGGAGCTCGCAGCGGCCTCCCAAACTCGAACGACACACTTTCTGCGTGAAAACCTTCTAGACGTGCCTGATTCTCATCCTCGGGCCGATCCATCCTGATCGAAAAAGACAGGCTTGCAGCGCGTGTCCAATGACCTTTCCCAGCCTTCTTGATGAAACTATCTAGCCCACCGATCTGGATGCCCTTGATCATGAAATTTCTCATCGCCTGAAGCCGCAAGGACCCACCGACCGAAACCGTGGAAGCCGCTGAACAGAGGACCAGGCGTAAAGAAGTCGAAAGGGCACCTGAGCGGAGGAAGGTGAAAGGGGCGTCAAGGGAAGGGGCGAGGCGACCGCAACCCCCGCAACCCCCAGCAGCAACCTTGTGCAAAGCTGATTTCCACACAACGAATTGAAGGGAAGGACAAGTACCTGACAGAGGGCGAGAGGGGAGAGGGGTTGATAGGGTGAAGGGTCTAGGCTAGAAGCGTGCCTTCCGTTTCAAATGCGAAGCCCTTGCCCCCCACAAAACAAGCAAAATGCTGCAGCACATTACGGAGCAAAGCCTAGCTGGAATACTGTTACGAAATGAAAACAAAACGGCGTCACGGAGCAAAGGGCGAGCACCACCCACCTCGGTGATCCTACACCCCCACGGATCAGGTCGGCGATAGCCGCAGGCTCGCCTCGGTTCGACACTGAGCGCCCGAAGGCACGAAAACTTGAGCCAAACCAAAATCGCGCGCTCCCCACAGTTCGGCGCAAAGCTTCTCAGCCGAGCTTTTTCTGGCCCGCGCAGGCTGGCTGTGCCGCTTTTGGCCGGCGGGCCCGGCAGGGTGCACGAAACATAGGCAGGGCGCACCACGAAAATCGGAGGCACGCGCGCTCCGTGATCTGTGTGGCTGTGCTCAACCCATCCTAAACCCTCCCTGACCACGTTCCGGGGCTGGCTGGGCACCGACACGGAAGGTGCGATTCGGCCGAAGTCGTGCTCATCGGGCTCTCACCTGTGTGTGGTCGGCTCGCAAAACGGCCGGCTGCCGGGGGCCGTCGGGGCGGCTGCAAAATCCAAAAAAATTGGGGTGTCGGGCAGCCCAGTCACGCGATCGCTCTGGGCGGTTTCCTGGGAGGTCGTGTCTGGATCGAAGATGCAGGCAGCAAACGTGCAGCTCTCCACAAAGAAGGGTCTTCGCAAGCTAACTGGAGCCTGGATCGACATGCATGATAGGCCAGTGACCTTCAATGCGCGGCGTTACCACATGGTAGAGCCACACCAGGGCAACATGTGGTGTCTTGCTGCTTACACACACAGTCGTTCAAGCGAGCAACATCGGATGTTGTAGATGCACTGAAACAGCTTGACTTCCCTGTGCCACAATGATGCTCATTCTGCATGCTACATATGCTACATAGCACAGCCAGGCCAGCCCCCAGAAGGGCCCGATTCTGCGTGCTACACATGCAACATAGCACAGCCAGGCCAGCTCCCCCGAGGGCCCCGATTCGGCGTGCTGCACGTGCTACACGGGCCATGTAGCAAAGGTAGCATGGAAAATCGGCCCCCGTTTCCCGCGAAAACCCGCGTAGCATATGTAGCATGGAAAATCGGCCCCCGTTTGCCGCGGCATCGCGTAGCATACGTAGCACGGCACCTCTCTCTATGGTAGGGGTATGGCAGTTGCATTTCTGTTCGCTTAGAGAGCTCAGAGGCGATACCCCCCTAGAATTCCGACTTTAGGGCCTGCTCGATTCTTCGCTCTAGAGACTCAGAGCTCAAAGATCTTCGAGGTCGTGAAAGTGCGGAGCCTTCCGTCAAAGTTTTCGCCAGTATGTGGCTTCGAAACGGAGCGAGAGGGCTTAGAGAGCTCGAATTTCGCATGCTACATGTGCTACATGCCCTGTAGCGTCAAAAAATCCATGCTACACGTGCTACGTGGCAGTTTCGGAAACAGATCGCATGCTACATGTGCTACGCGAGTTTCGAGTTTTTTTTTGGGCTCGCGAAACTCGCGTAGCACATGTAGCGTGCGATCTGTAAACTGCCACGTAGCACGTGTAGCATGGATTTTTTGACGCTACGGGCATGTAGCACATGTAGCATGCGAAATTCGAGCTCTCTAAGCCCTCTCGCTCCGTTTCGAAGCTTCATACTGGCGAAAACGGATTTTGCAAGCACTTTGAGACCCCGAAGATCTTTGAGCTCTGAGCCTCTAGAGCGAAGAATCGAGCAGACCCTAAAGTCGGAATTCTAGGGGGGTATCGCCTCTGAGCTCTCTAAGCGAACAGAAATGCAACTGCCATACCCCTACCATAGAGAGAGCGCCACGGTGGTTGGATTTGCTTTGAAAGTGCAAAACTTTTGCGGCGCGCAAAAAAGTTGAGTGCGGAAGAGCTCCAAGAGATCCTTCTAGAGATCCTTCTATGAAGGCAGCCGCTAAATGTGCAAGGTTTTGCTGGTAGCTGAACTGTGTGCGACATGTGCGCACAGTGCGATTTTGTGCGGCTTTCTTCTTTCTGTGTGCGGAGAAACGTTTTTGTTCCAAACGAAAGGCGTTTGGCTTGAATGGAATATGTTTTCAACCTCCAGCGATTTCGTGTTTTCTTTTGGTTCTGTGCGGGGAAACGTTTTCTTGCTTGTGCTTTTGAAGCATGTGGCTTTCTCCGGACGTGAACCTCTCTGGTGTATCGCCCACAGAAGCATCGCGGCAACGCCGCAGGCTTTGAAGCCAGCCAGCGCCGCTCCGTGTTTTCTGCATGTTTCGTGTTGCACAGTCGAGCCCAATGGGCGAGCATGTGCCTCAAGCGTCAGCCTGGGGAAAGAGAACGTTTTTTCTGATGTTGCTGTGGTGCACAGTGAAGCAACGCATTCGTTGAAGCAGAAGATGATTCTCACATGACTGCCGTTACCGCCAAAGTTTCTTTGCTCAACTCTGTGGTCTTTGTTTTTGTGAAGATGGAGAGCCACGCCGAGGCATTCCGTGTCCTCTAAAATCAAAGCTTTTGTAAGGGACGGCCGACGGGTCCCAGACAGTGGTTTGCACAGTGCTGGAGCAGAACTTGCTTCATGCCCCTGTAACCACTCAGGACAGTTTGGTTTCACTGGGGAGTGCAGAGCCCCTCTTTCGTTAGGACTCTGAAGTGAAGTCTCAATAGAAAACGCTTTTGTAGTCATTGTAGTTAGTGGCGGGCCGTATAGACGCGCGGAATGTTGAGATGAACATGTATGTTCAGCATTGGGGGGAAAGGAATCCACTCCACAAAGTCACGCGGGCTATAGCGGCTGCGAAGAAAGCACTTCAACGTGCGAAAGCAAAGGAACAGCGTGGTGGCCTGACTTTCTACCAAATGACTCCATGCTGCAGACTGTCCAGCCTCTGCTTCTTCTGCCTTGCAACTTTCAAAGCTTTCTGCGTCGCTTTGCTCTCTTCCTTGAGAGCTTTCTTGCGAGCACGCAAACGGGCCAGCCTACCCAACAAGCCTTTGAAAGAGTTTACGTGCTTATATGCTGGCCGCGCTGGCGCCCACATGCTGGTTGTGTTGGACTCGTAGACATGCTCTGCACAGCGTGCAACACGGCGCCGGCGATGCCAGTCAAGCACAAAGCTGATGTCAACATGAGGTCTTTGGCATGTTCGTGGTTCGGTTCGGTTCGTGCAAGCTGGAAATCACAACCAAGCACATCGCATCATGGAAACATGTCATGTTGGTGGTTCGGTTCGGTTCCAAAACATGCTAGAAATCAAGCCAACCACATCGCAGCATGGAACGTGTTCCAATCGTTGAAAATCCACTTGAGTTGTGGGAATTGCTCTTCATGAAATTCAGCAAACATGCTCCATCATGGAAAACCAAGCAACCACACGGAAACGCTCTTGGTGGCTTAAAAAGGCTTCGAACCAGGACAAAGCTCCTTCGCCAGCTTTGAAGCCTTCAAAGCCTCTCTTCCCTTCGTTCTCCGCCTTCAAAGCCTTCAAGAAGTTTCTTGCTCCTTTCTTTCTTTTTCGTTGAAAACCAAACGTTTTCGTGTGGCTTTTGTATGCAAACAAGCTTCAAGCCTTCGAACTCCAAATTCGAAGAAGGTTCATTTCTTGCTTTCTTTCTTTCGTTCTCGTTTCTGCTCCCCAAAAAAGCGTTTTCGTGTGGCTGTCGTACCGACAAGCTTTTGCAAGACGCTTCATTTTTCGTTTTTTAAGCAACAAAAGCGTTTCGTGTGGCTTTCACTTTGCTTTTTTGAGCTAAAAACGTCCAGCTTCTTCGAAAGACAGCAGGTTCAGTTTCATTTTTCGTTTTTTGGTTTTTAAGCACACAAAAAGCGCTTTCGTGTGGCTTTCTTGTGTGCGGACATTGCTTGGAAGGTCAGTTTCTTTTTTCTTCATTTTTCTCCGTTCGAAGGCAACAAAGCACCCTTCGTTTTTCGAAGGCTCGAAGGGGTGCGAAGGGCTTCAAAGCCCTCTTCCCCTTCGAAGGCTTTGAAGGCTTCGAAGGCCAGGATGAAGCCGTCACCGAAGCCCCCTTTGTGAAGGTCCGCGGATGCTGCCTGTCCTTGCCCATGTTTGTTCGAAAGGTGTGGAGTTCTCGAAAAGCTCATCTCTGGAATGTATGAACTTAAGTGCGAGTCCAATGCATACCTTGTTGAAACAGGCTTCAACGCACATTGCGTTTGTTCACGCACAAGTGGAATCACGGGGCTCGCGTTCTTCAGCCTGCGCCTTGGCTTGCTTGCCGCACACCTTCGGCAAGTTGCATCTGCAGATGCTGGTACAACCGCTTATGCATCTTGGCCTTCCCAGACTCAGTTTATGCCATTCACCTCGACAAAACACCTCTGTTTAATCATCATCCCTGACGTTTGCTTCGAGAGCCGCCTGCAAGCATGGCATATCCTTGCAACATTCCTCTCCTCATCATCTTACTTGCAAACAAGCTTCAAGATTAGGGGAGTGCGCACTACGCTTGTGTGTGTGAACAAAGCTAACAGCCTCTGCAACTTGTGCAAGTGCAATTGGATTTACTGTATGCCGGTGATCAGGCCGGCTCTGACCCCGAGAGCAGTTCCCCAGTGCAGCGGTGTCGCCGAGTGACGCAAAGGATGATGGTGACAAGAGCAGTGAACACAGCAATGAGGATGGCAGATCAAGTGCCAGCCAGTGCCTTACGCCACCCGGTGGTGCACATGTGGAGCCGATGCAAGGTGTCGAGCCTGTGTTCCGACCTTCGGTGCCCGTCGCAGGCGGGGATGGCGGGGACACTGAATCCGCGACTCCTGTTGAGCGTCCAGCCAAGACGGCAAGGCTGCAAGCTGTTACGCAGGACGACCTTTACCACAATGATGCATCGATTGAGTTTGATTTTCAGACTGGGGAGCTCGATGACCTTGAGGGGTATGATTATGGTTTGGATGATTACTACTTTAGTGAAGAGCCTGACCTTGCTGATGGACCACCCGACGAGCTGTGGCGACCCTTCAGCCCAGCTGAGCCAGAGCTGACAGAGGATGAACTGTTCAAGGTTGACAGTGCTGCGGATGACTTTGAAATCCGCAGGTTGCTGGATATGAATGTGCTTGAAGCCACGACTGAGTGAGGCAGCAGCAGAGCAAGCTCAGCAAGAAGGTTCCAGACTCTTGTCTACAAAGTTTGTCCGCAGTTGGCGGATCAAGATGCGCAAGCTTGACAATGGGCGCGAGGAGCAGCAATACTTGAGAAGATCACGGTTCGTCGGCCGTGAGTATGCTTGGTTTGTTAGACAAGGAAGGACAGAACCGAGTTGTTTGCTCCGGCTTCAAGCAGCCTACTGACGAGATTACTCCCCACTGTCTTTATGCACAACAAGGACAACAATCATGCCTGTTGCGTCCTCGGCACTTTCGTCTGGTGAAACTTTTGCCTGGCCAGCGCGATGGCACAGTGCGCTGGCACGAGGCATTCACTGAATACCTCGACGGCAAGCTTGGTTTGGAGCCGTATGTGCCATGCCCTGCCCTTTTCAGGCTGAAGCAAGTTGATTTGTCAGGACTCCTTCATGTGGATGACCTTCTCAGTGAAGGAGTGCGCCCAGGGCTTGAAGTGATGGTTGCTTGTGTCAAGGAGAAGTATAAGTGCACCGTGAGTTGGTTGTGTGGGCATGGGGACGAAGTTGGTTTTCTCAAGAAGAGCTACAGGCTGGTGAGAGATGATTTGCTGATCATCCAGCCTCACCCTCGTCATGTTGAGCGTTTGGTTGAGATGTTCGGTTTGGGGCGCAGTGCACCCAAGTTCAGCCCCATGCCGACAAGTGTGCCGCTGGATGAGGCCGAGTTGGACAGCGAACGCAGCACGCTGTTCAGGACTGCCGTGGGCATTTTGCTCTACTTGCAGGCCGATGTGGTGGAGGCCCAGTTTGGGATCAGATGGCAGGCTCAACACATGAGCCGGCCTACCGCTGGGGCACTTCGAGTGCTTCGACACATGATTCTGTACCTGAAAGGGACGAGCAGCTATGCCATTGGATTTCCTGTGCCAACTCGTGGTGTTGGGATCACTGTGCAAAGCAAGTCTGGTCTGGATGTACTGGAGATCCACACGGATGCTGATTGGGCCGGAGACCGCGAGCATCGCCGATCGGTTTCTGGCTGCGTGATTACCCTGAATGGGCACATGCTTAGCAGCAGCAGGACGCAGAAGACCATAGCGCTCAGTTCCGGAGAATCTGAGTATGCAAGTGCGGTTTCGGGCACATGTGACCAAGTGTTCATTCGCAATGCCGCTGAGTTTGTGATGCGAATCAAGGTGGAATCGCATCTGTTGCTTGACAGTGCAGCTGCGAGAGCCGTGATAGCGCGCCAAGGAGCCGGGCGCATCCGGCATCTGGAAGCTAAAATGTTGTGGTTGCAACAGTATGCCCGTGAACATCTGTGTGTGCACCCTGTTGATGGCAAGCATAACATGGCGGACTTGGGAACCAAAAGCCTGAATGGTGGCCGTATCAAGGCCTTGCTCTACAAGGTTGGAGTGCGTGACAGTTGTGATGACTTTGCACTTGTTGGTCATGATGAGTTCCAAAACCTCTTGGATGGCAGTACAGTGCGCAAGCTGGTGCGTTTGGTGAAGCAGCAAGGAAATGTGGGCAACTCAGTTGGATTGCAAGTGGCCATGATTGTTTTGTCGCACGCCTTGAGCCAGCACGCCGTTGCAGCCGCAGCTGACACCGGTGATGGGCCAAACGGCGAAGATGCAGATGAAATGCACAGCAGTTTTCAGCAGGTGTTGGAGATTGTGTTGATGTTGGCCGCTTTTGCAGGCACCTCCGTAGTGCAAGGGTTTATGTGGTTGATAGTGTTGTGCCTGGGTTGGTGCCTGTGCAGCAGAAGCAGAGTGCAGCTGAGCATGCGTGGTGATGCGTCAGGAAATGGCGAGACCTCTCCTGCATCGCAAGCGCATGACCAAGCCGCCACCCAGGCGTGAGGATGATGATGAGCCTCGTGTGCACAGTGGAGAAGGGAATGCAAGCGGCAAGCGGTGGCCCAGCAAGCAGCAGCCAGGAAGTGCCAGGCCACCTGAACTTCAATGTGAAGTTGACCCTAGGTGCATCGGTCAAGCTTGAAGTTTCGAGTGGAGATGGGAGCAAGCGTTCGAATGCTGATGGAAGCATGAGTGCACCTAGTGTGACGAGCAGTGCAAGCGAACATGAGTTCCCGCGTGCAAGGCGTGAGCCGATTCGACCCAAGGCCAAGGCGACGAACAAAGATGATGAAGTCTGGGTGTCCGGATCCCAGGGTTACTGCTACCGCAAGGTAGGTTGCGGCAAGTTGAACCAAAGCCACACTGTGACCTCTACGACGAGAGGTGAAGCTGAAGCCCGCGGATACCGCGGATGCCGCATGTGCCGTCCTTGAATCTTGTGGATTGCTTGGAGTTTTAATGCTCATGATGCCCATCCCTTGAGTGGGCAGCTCGTCGCTGTTCATTGATCGGATGGATCTTGTCCAGTGGCAGCGTGGTTGCATGTACATAGCCTTGAGGTCGACATTTGGGAGCGGTGGTGCATTTTGCGCATGGAACCGCATGCGGAATGGAGTTCGCTTATCACCATTTTGGTGACAATACTTTGCATATGGACCCGACGACGATGGATGTGGAGCATCCTGAAACCGATGACGCTTGTGCAGCGTCCGATGGTAACTAGGCCATCGCAATCCAGAGAGTGGGCAGTTCTTTAAAAGATCCTGCCAGTGATAATCCTTGAATCTTCTACATGGCCGCAAAGCACAGTTGAGCCATTTGGAGTCTTGGACAAAGGCCTACGCTTGGGTCAGTCAAGCGATTCCTTCGTCGGCAGCCCATGCCTTCTGAAGGAATGTAACTAGTTGTAGCTACTTGTACAGCGTAGCTGATGCGCCAAAGACCTTGATGGCAGTGCGCAAACGTGACAAACCGTCTGGAAGCTGTAGGAGTCTGTGGAGCTTTAAACAGCTGTTGTTTCATACTCCGGGGGCAGCGACAAACTTTGATAAAGAGCATTCACGAAGTCGTTCGCTCTTTAGGCGGGGTGCTAAAGTTTGTACCCCTACATGTACCTCATTTGTAAGCTGCCGTACTGAACTAATTTTGCATGCTGTTTTCTCTTTCGCTCCACTTTAGTTTGTGAGCCCAATACGGAATGTGCGACTCCGCAGGCGTGTGAATCACTGGAAAAGTTTAGCATCTTTGCAGGGGGCTAACTCTTCGGACGTTTGTGGCGCAATTGTGTGAGAGCCATCAAGGTGTGCCAGTCCAAAGGGAGAGAGCTCTTGTGGATGATGAGATGGTGCAAGCCATAGAACGGTTTTTGTTCATGTTGCGAGAAGGTCCACTTAGGGTAGTTGCACCCGTTTCTGCCAAACCTTTGTATCTCTTCACAGATGCTGCTTATGAAGCGACAGCAGGTTCCCAACGGTGTGGCTTGGGTGGAGTTCTCTTCGATCATGACGGAACCGCCTGCTTTTTCTTTTGGAAAAAGAAGATCGCTTCGAGGCCGGTGGTTTGCTACGTGGACAACAATGGGACTAGGGATGTGCTCATCAAAGGGGCAGCTGGCTCGGAATAAAGTAGGTTCCAAGCAAGCTAAGCTTGAAATTGACCATCGAGGACCAAGCAAGAATGTTTGCGTGGTTCACACATGTTCCGAGTCCATCAAACATTGCTGACGAACCTTCGCGAAAGATCGTGCGTGAGTTGACTTGGAATAGCATGCAGCTGTGTGCGACTGATTGTGCATCGTCTCTTGACGAAATCTTGTCCATTGCAGATTAAGAAGGGGTATTGCGTTGCCAGCTCAGAGCTACTTGACAACTTGTTGAGCTTCTTGAGCTCCGCGTGCCGTAGGCTGTGCAAGTATAACATCTCGCTCCTTGTTGCGTAGTGATTTGTACAGTGTGCGGAAGCACCGGATCGCTTGAACTGATTCCCCATGTCACCGATGGAATAAAACACGTTGCACGTGATGCTTGAGCCGCAGTTGCAGTGATGATGTTCTTTGAAGTGACATGTTAAGATCAGCTTGCATTCATGACAGTCTTGGCATCAGCGACATGTTAACTAACGACAGGAAACAACTTGAAACAACTTGAGAAAAATGTTTTCTTTGAAAAATGCTTTTGGTTTTTGTCTGGCTCAGGGCTTTAAATCTGCATGTAGATCCTACAACCCGAACTTGGTAGCTTAAGCCGGCTCAAGCCCATGTGCCTGCGCCGGTGCCTTGTGTTGTTTTATTGGCTCAAACCTGGCTCTGCCATTTTCGGATTTAGCAAAAGCAAGGGCTAGCCGGCGCCGTTTTCGGGTTTAGCAAACGCTGGCTTGCGCCATCTTCGGATTCAGCGAAAGCCGACGCCGATAGCAAAGCCAACGCAAAAGGTATAATGTACTTTTGAGTTTTGTGTTGTGTTTGTTCTTGGTTGTGTTTGGTCGCCGGTTTCGGGGCTGCGAAAATTCGGGTCTAGCAAAAGCAAAGCCAATAACCAAACCAACGAAAAAGTAATTTGCTTTTAAAATTTGTGTTGTATTTGTTCTTGGTCTTGGTTTGGTCGCTGGTTTCGGGTTTAGCAAAGGCTGGCTGGCGCTGGCGCCATTTTCGAGTCTAGCAAATGCAAGCGAAGGCAAGCGCCGGTAGCAAAACTAACGCAAAAGGTAAAATGCACTTTTAAGTTTTGTGTTGAGTTTGTTCTTGGTGTTGTGTGGTCGTCGGTTTCGGGTTTAGCAAACGCCGGCTGACGCCATTGTCGGGTTTAGCAAACGCTGGCTTACGCAATTTTCGGGTTTAGCGAAAGCAATCGCCATTGGCAAAACCAACGCAACAGGTACTGTACTGCTGAGTTTTGTGTTGTGTTTCTTCTTGGTTTTGTCTGGTCGAAGGGTCGGGTTTAGCAAACGCTGGCTGCTGGCTGGCGCAAACGCTGGCTTGCGATATTTCGGGTTTAGCAAAAGCAAAATAACTTGCTTTTGAAATTTGGTATTGTGTTTGTTTTTGTTTTGGTTGGTCGCTGGTTTCGGGTTTAGCAAAGGCTGACTGGCGCCATTTTCGGGTTTCACGAACGCTGGCTTGCGCCATTTTCGGGTTTAGCAAAAGCGAACATCAATAGCAAAGCCCACGAAAAAGGTAATGTACCCAATTAGCGGTTTTGTGTTGTGCTTGTTGTTGGTTTTGTTTGCTCGCCGGTTTCGGGTTTAGCAGGCTGATGCCATTTTCGGGTTTAGCAAACGTTGGCTTGCGCCATTTTCGGGTTTAGCAAAAGCGAACATCAATAGCAAAGCCCACGAGAAAGGTAATGTACCTAACTAACTAGGGGTTTTGTTGTTGTTGTTGTTGTTGTTGGTTTTGTTTGCTCGTCGGTTTCGGGTTTAGCGGCTGGCTGGCGCCATTTTCGGGTTCAGCAAAGGCTAGCTTGCTCCATTTCAACATCAAGGTATAATAATGCCGTTATGCGTGCAATACAATTCAATACAAGGTAATTCAATTAATACGCCAAGTAGTGTATACATACGCCGGCTGCGCAATACAGCGTACAGCTGCCGATGGATGAGGAAGAGGTGCATGGGCTGTTTCAGAACATTGCAATCCCGCACACGCTACGACTACGACTGGGACACGTGGACCCGCCGAAGGCAGGATGCAAGGAAGTATCACTTTCCAGAGTGGTCGGGCACACGCATGCTTGCAGCTGACACAGAATTTGTCAGGACATGCGTCTGTGCCGAAAGTTTGGGCTTCGATGTTAGATGCGACGCAGCCGTAGCCGCGACATACGCAAACATGTACCCGCAAAGGGGGTTGGAAATGCATACCTGCAGTGTGTACCCCCAGTGCCAGAGCTCTCGCGTTCGCCACGGGCAGTGGGATGGCCATGACACAGGCTTTCGGGCATTTCGTAAGGTTGTGCCTCGAGCAGCCTAGGGTATTGCGGAGTGTTGACACACAGAATGACACGATGCTGACAGATCAGTGGCTCAACTTGACCAAGACAGTTCGAGCTGGGCAGCTTACCGCGACGACCAATATGACCAACAGCCAGGGGAACTATGTGGAGTTTCGGTTGACCATTGATTGGATTGGTCGAGGGCTACCTGCTACCTCCAGCACAAGATGATATATATTGTGTACTCCGAAGTGTTCACGATCATCCAGAAGCTTAAAGAAGCAGATGATGGTCAAATCACCGAGTTTCTGCATTACTACTGCAGCCTGGCAGTTTTATTTCAAAACACCGAGGTTCGAACATGGTATTCATAGGGCCTGTGTTGGCCAAACACATGTCGGCCCATACAATGGCTTTCATTATGGCTGAACCTGCAATCTTGGCACATTGGCCCAGGACTACTGACTACTTCGCGCAGGGCATGAAAACATACCACGATTTCACAAGAACATGGAATGATGCCATGCAGGTCGGCGCCTATGTGGGAATGTTCAGCGTGTTATCCTCCTGGAAAGCTTAAGCCGTTTCTGTTCAGCCTGGCTTTCGAGCCGGCATCAAGGCATCAAAGCTCTGGTACTAGCCAACTTTGTACGACCCATCCACTCTTTCTATCTGGAGCAACATGATGCGGGAATCACTAGGCGTGATGATCATTTGGCAGGGTGGAGGACATGGTGAGCAAAAGGATGAGGAGATGAAGGAGTGAAAAGACGCCATACACTCATAGACTCAGACCGGTTCTGGGAAACAGGCAAGTTGCCCCTTGATGGCTTGACCTGCCGAATGTCCAAATTTCGTTGAGCTGCGTGCAATGCATTGTGCAAAAGCAGCGCCTGCACTTCAACAATCGTGATGAGCAAATCGCAATAGCTGTCAGCTCAGTCTTATTGATTTTAGTCATAGTTTCGTCATTCTTGCTTGATGAGCAGTGCACAGGCCATTGCCTGGCAGAGCATCCTGCCAGGACATCTCCCAGTTTACACAAAGATTTGAGCATGCCAAGAACAGGCCTTGAAGGCCTTTTGCACCGATGTCCTTCCTTGTTGCCTCGCTGCATGCAGCAGACAATACATCCGCAAAAGATGCTGGGAAGCAGCCATTTGCTTAACGTTGGCTGGACGTCGAGTCAGTGTTCCTCTGTCGGCTCGCCCACATGACTTGCTAGCTCAGCCAGCTTTCCGTGGTGATTCTGGGGTGGTGACAGTGATGCTGCTGATGATGGTCATCTGGTGCTGGCGGCGACATTTTCGATAGTCATAGCCGCCGTCGTTCCTGCGGTGACGGCGATGGTGTCAACACGGTGTTGAAGCAGGCTTTCCTTATGGCAACAGGACTAGTTAAGTTCGGATTAGTATTTTGCCGAGCACATATGAGCCTGAAGCGGCCAACGGCCTGTCCGAGCTTCTTTGAAGGATTGTTTCGGCCAAGATGACCTCGCCGACGTACAATTGTGCTATGCCATGCAGTTTGTAAGTGCCACAGATTATCGAGATAATGCTTTTTCGAGAGGCGAGGGCCTTCGGGGGCCGGACCAGAAGTAGTGCATAGACCATATAGTCATATGGTCACATATAGTCATTTGTACGTAGGGCCTTTAGGACTCTAGGGCCAATTTGGGGATAGCCTTCTGGTATCATTGTAAGCCTCCTTGACAACTTGACTGAGAACTGAATATTTTAGACTGTCCAGTAACTCAAAAATGAAAATCTTAAGTTCTTAACGATTGGAATCACGAACCCCAAGTTTCAAAAATGTTTAGAGTTTCTTGTAGTTTAAAGAGGGAAAAATCTTGACTTATTGAATTTTTGCGTTCAAGAACTCAATAACTCAACACTTTTGAACATATTGATTAGGGTCGGAAAAATCCAAGAGTTCAAAAAATCAGAATCGTCCGACAGTTTATGGAGTTTTCAATATTTTTTGAACTATTGAAAACTCTTGACTAAAAGTTTACATTTTCTTTTTATTAAATGAATAGACTAGAAATCGAGATTCGAAAATATTGACATTGAGTTCTTAAAATGTTGACTTCGAAATTTCAACACTTGCTAAACTCAAACTTGCAACAATTCAAAACAATTGAATTTCTATTAATCTACAAAGAAAAAGATATCTTGAATTCTTGAGTTTGAATTTTTGAAATCAAGATTTTGAATCGCATTTTTCTTCAAAAAAGGTGAAACCCTTGAGTTTTGAAATTGAATTCAAGAATTCAAGACTCCAAAAAATTACAAAATTTTAACAAATTTGAACTTTCCGTGGATCTTGGAAATGTTTGGCAGTTTCCGGAATTCTTGAATTCAACAATTCAAGAACTCAAGATTTCCCATGCTTAAAACTAATAGAAACTCCACAATTATGAGTTCAAAAACTCAAGAATTCAAGAACTCAAGATATCTTATCTTTTTGAACTCAATAGAAACTCAACTGTTTTGGATTGTTGAATGTTGAAATCGAAATTTCAAGAACTCAATATGTTTCAATTTTTATTCTATCAACTCAAAAAAGTTGAATTCTAGAACGATTGAAATCAAAAAACTCATGAGCCCAGAATTTTTCAATAAACCGAAGAAAAGTTTGAATATTCCAGAAAGTGCCGGCCAATTTTGTACCTCTCCGTCTGTCACTTCTCTTGTCCTGTTCTCATTACGGTCGGTACTCTCGTAGCACCTCACATGCAAGGTTTAGGGAATGTCAAGTGAAAGGAGGCAGAGGAACCCACTCTGGTTTCCTCTTCCTTTTTCTTTCTTGTGCTCCTTGTCACCACTGACGGAGAGATAGTTCGAGACAGAGACCCGAAGAACTATTGAAAGGAAGCGAGAAGAGTGAGAGCAAGGGTGTGGAAAGCTTCAATCAACACAGTTTGCGTAAGATCAGGAGCCCACACTGATTATATGTTCCCCAGCTCATTCCTTCGATTTTCCTCTCACTTCTGCCTTCACTGGCTGCCTCCACAGCCTGCTGGCACAGTGTTGCAAAGCAAGCTCGTCCTCGCAGCCCATACTGTTGTGGTGCACTCACTCACTCTGGGCATTGGCCGTGAATTCCTTGCCTTTGCCTAGAGAGTGCAGGGTGTGAATGGAGGATGTGTGGACTCACTACTGGCTCCTGTGCTCGCGTCCAGTTCCAGGACCCACTGCCGTCTGGCCTGTGCGCTTCGGCGTCTCTGCGGGCACTGAGGAGTTCATGGATGCTCGCGTGGGGTGGCCAGTCACGGACCTCGAACCTTTGCCGGAGGGCTGCCGATGACGCCTGCGGAGGCTCCCTAAAATGGTGGAGGGGAAGGCTTCCGCCGTACCCTGCATGCCGTCCATCCATCCTTCTGCCTCCAAGTTGCATGGAAGAGAGAAGGAGTGCAACATGGAGCAGCTGCACAGTACCCCCTGCGAAATGCTACACTGCCACACGCAACAGGAAAAGAGCAGAGAAGCAGAAGGCATGCAGAGGAGCGGAGACGAGAGGCGAGCTCTTCCGCAGCTCTTCCTCACCTCTCCGTTTGTGTGACATCTTCTTGGGTGGTCATCGTGTTCGATCTTCTCTTTGACTCTTTGCATCGTCCTTGTAAGTTAACAGAGCAGCGGAACGAGTGCGCTTGGCCACCACTCTGCTTACATCTTCCCCTCTGCAATCGCTTCGATTCCCCTTTAGCCCCTTGTCCTGTGAAGAAACGGAAAGACAGAGAGGCAGAGAGAAATAGAGCACGCACAAAAGAGGAAAATGGACCAGGATGTCTTTCCTTGTCTCTTCTCCTCTCCTGTTTCTCATAAGAGGTTAAGAAGTGAAGCAATTATGTGTTCTCTACGTGCGACATGTCTGGCGACCGAAACTCATAAAGCAAACAAGTATGAAGAGCAGGAGGGGCGAAAGGAGGGGAGAGCTCACTTGTACCTGTCACTTCTCTTCTCCTGTTCACATTACAGTTACAGTCGGTCCTGTCGTCGTGCCTCCGATGTAAGGTTTAGCGAATGTCAAATGAAAGGGGGCAGAGGAATTTCCTCTTCCTCTTTGTGCTTTTGTCACCACTGATGGAGAAGAAACAGAGAGATAATTCGAGACAGAGACCCGAAGAACTAATGCAAAGGAAGCGAGAAGAGAGAGCAAGGGTGTGGAAAGTTTAAACACAGTTTGCTTAAAGATCAGGAGCCCGCACTGAATTTTCCCCAGCTCATTCCTTCGATTTTCCTTTCCTTTCTACCTTCAAACTGCGTTTTCTCACGGAAGCGAGAAGCTTTATGCATGTCAAATGAAAGGGGGCAGAGGAACCCACCCTGTTTTCCTCTTCCTCTTTGTGCTCTTGTCGCCACTGATGGAGAGGAAACAGAGAGATAGTTCGAGACAGAGACCCGAAGAACTAATGAAACGGAAGCGAGAAGAGTGAGAGCAAGGGTATGGAAAGGTTAAACATATTTTGCCTGCAGATGCGGAGCGCAGGATCCCACGCTGATGAGACTTCGGTTCCCTTCTCCCTGCTACCATTAAATTGCATTTTTCCTCATGGAAGAGAGGAGGAGTGCAACATGGCGCAGTTGCATAGTCAGGCACACACAGGAGCGGAGAGGAGAGGAGAGCTCTTCCTCAGTTCCGTTTATGACATCTTCTTGGGTGGTCATTGTATTTGATCTTCTGTTTGTGTGCTCCCTTTAAGTTAAGTGCAGAAGAGTAGTGGAACCGAGTCCGTTTCTTCTTCCGCTTTTCGTTTGTCTCCCTTGTGCAGTGGTCGCCAAGAATCAGACAGGTACGCAGAGAGGGGGAAAGGGAAGAGAGAGAGAGAGAGAGAGAGAGAGAGAGAGAGAGAAATTCTTTCAGTCCGTTAGGTCTTCTGTCTATTTCTTCTGAACGTACCTTCATGCCCTCTGAGCTGAAACTCTCCCGACCACCTTGACTTGTAACAATTGGGAGAGGGCTTGTATCAAGCTGAGAAGCGATATATTTCGTCAAGTCATTTTTCTCCTTGAAATCGTGGAACAGGGGAAGGTCGATATGTCATCAGGTTTGCATTGTATTTCTGTACTTTCGCACGGGATTCTTTCCTTCGAGGATCCTGAATGATCATCCACGACCTTCTAACCAAAGCTTGTGTGTCTACGCGAATGTACGATCATCATCGTTTCGTTATTGTATATATACTTTACGGCCTTAGCCTCCTTGATGATCTGCATTCGCTGTTCACTCCCCTTGTCACGATAACATATCGGGGTGGGCAAGATGCCCGGGGGCTTTGA
>CAJNJA010005612.1:0-17572 GCA_905231915.1 Symbiodinium necroappetens
GCATGTTAAGTCGGTATGCTTGCCTACCAACAGGCTTTGAACATGGAAGCATTTACGAAAGAAATCAAGGGCCTCCATCGCCGTGAGCTCCTGCTTGTAGCTCGCCTGCTGCATGAGCTCCGCTAGGCGAGTGCTCTCCTGCATCAAGAACCCCCAAGCAAAACCGTCTGAAGTGGAGCATCGGCCTGGCCTCAGATCTGCAAGCCATCTCGGCCTTGAGCAGCGCATTCTCCTCCGCAAGAACTAAAAAACTTCTATGTTCCATACCTGAAGCCGAAAAGGCCTTCTCGCAGACGAAGGTCTCGATCTCCTTCTTGTACGCGAAGGCCTCCGCGAGGTTGGCAACCCGGAAAGCCTCAGTTCACGCTCTCACCTCTCGGAACAAGCCAGGCTAGGTCTCGGTATTGCTGATGCGCCAAGTGCCCGACATCCGTGCTCCTCAGCTGGTTCTGCAGCTCATGGACTTGCTCCTGGCTGCGTAACTCTCCTCTGTGTCTGTCTGTCTCCATCCACGATCAAAAGACCCAATTATGATGCCGTGTGCCCGCCTCGGACTCTCTGTCGCTTTCTCTTTTTCTCTCTCTCTCTCTCTCGCTTCATGCGTGACTCCCGCCCCGCCTCTGCAGCAGCCGTCTGCTCCTCTTGCCTCGACACCTCTGACTGTGTTCAAAATTCCCAAACCCAGGCAATACTGTGCGCCTGCCTTGTCACCGAACTCTGCGTCCTGCTCCTTCAGCTTCAACGCTAGCTTCTGGCAGCGCTGCTCGCATTTGGCGTTGGAGGCCTCCGACTTCGCCTGCACATCTCGCTTCCGCTTGTTCTCTTCTGCGTTCGTGCGCCAGTTGCCGTCCCAGCGCCGGTAGGCCATTGGCCAAGATGGCCTCCTAGTCCTAGTAGTGGTGCCGGTGCTATTGCTGCTGGTGCTGATGCCCCTGCTGGTGCTGGTGTTGCTGATGCCCCTGCTGGTGCTGGTGTTGCTGATGCCCCTGCTGGTGCTGGTGTTGCTGATGCCCCTGCTGGTGCTGGTGTTGCTGATGCCCGTGCTGGTGCTGGTGTCGCTGATGCCCGTGCTGGTGCTGGTTTTGCTGCCTCTGCTGTGCTGAACCGTGCGAATGTTCCCGAGCATGACTGGCTGGCGGTGCACACTCAACTGCGGCCCTGAAGTCTCTCTACCGCGGCACCGGAACACTGCGTGCTGAGGTGTCCGGCCGCTTGCATTTCGATCGCGGCGGCGGGTGCCAGCCTCGGCACAGCTGAAATTTCAATAGCTTCTGCAGTTCGTCAGGCTTCCTACAGGACCCAGAGGTCCGCTGGCCCTAAACCGAACCGGGGCTGAGCTGTGTCCAAGCAGGCCTCAAGGGCCATGGATGCTGACTCTGACAGGTAGCACATTGTCTTCATGTGCCAGTCATATTAAACATACCAACACCATGAAAGCATTTGCGGATGGTACCACATCATGATCGACGTGTCCTTTCACCAGCATTCTTTGCACACGAACACACAACCTTTCCTGCAGTGACAGTGCCTTGGCTGCTCTGAGGTTTCCACGATGCCAGCGAAAGGTGCCAGCCTGGGCACACGCAAGATTTCTCCAGGTTCCAGAGTTGGGGCTCAAAATTTCTCAGACTTCTGGACTTCGGGCTTCTCACAATGTTGGCAGAGTCGAGCTATTGTAACTTCTGTCAAAGAGAAGCACCGCCTCTGGAAACTGAGGTCTCCGGCTTCCTGGTCCGAGTGGAGAAGGCCTGCGACATCGGGCGGATTTGCTTCCCTGACGCTCTAAACCCCTCTTAAACTCCCCCACCCCCCTGAAACCTCCGAGAAAGCCCGACACTCCTAAAGCCCTAAACCCCTTTTTCAACCCCTCTTGATTCGACCCCTCATTTTGAAGCCACACCCAAACCCCGAAACCAGACATCGGAAGTGGCGCTTCCGAAAGCGGGGTGGTTTCGGAAGTGGCCATCGGAACTACTTTCAGAAGTGGCCACTGGGTCGCCGGGATGCCTTTGGCGTAGACTTGCATGGCATGCATGATGCCTGCAACATGTCACATTGCATGGTAGTCTCGAGAGAAAACTTACAGCCATTCGCGGGTTGCTTGAGGCATGGATCTGACAAATGTCGTGTTGACAGTCATTTGCTCGCAGCACGAGAAGCAGCTTTGATTCAGGAAGAATAGGGTGTAGGCCGTGTCTTTTCTCGGGCAGTGGTCGCGCCAGTGCCCGAGATGGATATCTCGCCTGTTTCTGTTACGTTGTCGGTGTCTTGGCCATGTTGAAGCCGTTATGTTTTATTTTTTCGGGTTTGTTGTTTGTTGTCTTTGTGTTTTGCATGTTTTGAGTACATATTCCTAATAAACCCGAACCCGTTCCCAGCAGACTTCACAATAATCTTCTGTGACAACTTGGTTGCAGGCTCCTCCTGCTCCTTGAGCTCAGTGACCTGCTTGAGGCTTGCCTGGCAGGAGCATTTGTCAACATAACCTTTAGTCCCGAAGGAGCCGCAGCCTAAGTAAACGAACCTTCCGAGACATTCCACACCAGAACCAGAGGAAGGAGCCGCAGCCTAAGTAAACGAACCTTCCGAAACATTCAACACCAGAACCAGAGGACTTCTCCTTCGAAACACCACAATAGAAGTGGGCACTGCCGAAACTGGGCGCCTAGACTGGGCCTAGTAGCGGGGGTTGCTGAGGGTCCCAAGGGGTCGCTTCCTAGACTGGGCGGTTTCGGAAGCGGGTTCGGAAGAGGATTCGGCAGCGGGCGGGTTCGGAAGAGGATTCGGAACAGGATTCCGCAGTACGGGGGTTGACTGTCCGCGGCAATCGTAACAGACTGACTGGGGATATGGAGATCTACCTGCACCCTTTTAAATTTTCCTAGTGTGCGGGTTGCCTCCGGGTAGGGCTCCGTCGGAGTTTACTTTATTAAGGGCCGCTGCAGGACGCTTTAGACCCTCGCACCACCTAGCTGCGCCGATCTGGATCCAGGCAGCTTCTCGAACAGCTGGAGATGCACGAGACCTTTGCAAGCAGGAGCCGATTCAGCATGTGCCTTTGAGCGTCAGAACTGAACGTTAACGGGTTTCGGGTTGCCTTGGAAACCTGCCCAGCAACAGCAATTGAACCTGCACCTAAAAGTCAATGCTTAAGAGTCTTGGTGTCGGGGTCTGTGCGAAAGAAGCCTTGCTCCAGCCTGTCCGGGACAGCACGTGTGTTGCTAGAGTCGTCGTCGTCGTCGTCGTCAGAGAATTGAGCGAGTTCACGCTAAGCTTAGACGAAGCGGATGCCAGTCGTGGTTTGGACTCTCGTCAGTGTAGCGCACCGGCTCAAGTTCAGGGGTTGACAGTGAGCTGGTGGCTTGCAAGCATGGCTGAGAAGAAGGATCCAAGGACCCTCAGCTGCATCTGGGCGAAGCATGGTGCCAAGTGGTGCTCCCGGTGGCCATGGCTCACAGCAGTGGAGGATGAAGCTGGGAAAGTGCAGTGGCTAGGTTGCTCGACCTGCTCTCAGTGTCCGGGGAAGCAGAGCGATCAGAACCCGTTCGCAGGCTGCCGTGTCCCTGCTTCATCGGCTCAAACATCCGTCTTCGAGAACCATGCGAAATCCAGGGCGCACAAGGAGCGAAGTGAAAGCCTTGGGGCCGATAGCGGCGTTCCAGTTGTAGCACCTTCGGTTCGAGAGTTTGCTGATGTCTTGGATGCCGTCTTCAAGGGCGACTCAGAGCTGGATAGCTGTGGACCTTGGAAGTTCCGTTGCATGACCTGGTGCTTGGCAGAAGCGCACCGCAACGTGCTCCGCGAGAAGCTTGCTAAATCTGAGTCCATATCCCTGGTCCAGGATGTTCGTAAGAACCAGCTGCTCGTGATGTTCACTTCGGTCGACGCAGGTTTGGAGGTGACGTCGGGAGTGCTTGGACAAGTGGATCTTGCGGAACGCTCCAGCTTTCAGGCCAAAGGACTTTTTCGGGGCACCGTCCTCGTACTCGGGAGGTTTGTTGCCAGAAATCTTGGAAAGCCTGTTCGTGATGGCAATCCGACAGGCACCTTGGACGAGTCTCTGCTGCAGACAATCAAAGCGAAGGTCGAGCTCTACGCTACGGACGCTGCTGCAGATGAGCAGCGCGCTGGGAGGCTGCTGCAGCGATTCTTCAGCAGCCTCCAGGTCGTACAATATGACAAAGCGCACGCTGCGCAGCGAATACTGAGCAGGACGTGGCCCACGGACCCTCATATTCATCGCCTAGTTCAGGAGCTCGTCACTGGCGAGAACGCTCTGACACAGAAGATTCGGCATTCCGGCATATTTCGGAAGAGATGGGAGGAAGCCGTCGCTGCCATGACCCCTCAGGCGAAGCGAAAGATCAAAAACCTGGCCTGCGCGAAGCATAGATGGTTGTCCGCAGCCCTTCCGTTTCGTCGCGCTGTCTTGTACTTGCGTCCTCTTATACGAGTCGCCCAGAGCATTGTCGCGGAACGTGGCCGCGGGACACCGGAAGGGGAGACAGCACATCGTTGGCTTTCCAATCTGAGCAGCGAGACCGCGCTGCAACTGGCCATGGTGGCTGATGCCACCGACGAGACTCTAGCTGTCAGTCGTTTTTTCGACAAAGATACGTACAACAAAGCGGAGCTCACGGCCGAAATCAGCAAGTTTCTCTGCAAGTGCACCTGGTTGTTTGAGCGCCGAGGTGTTCTGGGCACAGGCTTCACCGCTTACATACTGGAGCTTTTGAGACGTTCCCCGTGCAATTTCAACTTAGGTGGGAAGGTGTGCAGCATCCAGTCGCCCAGCCAGCACGACATCGAGAGCTGCCTTCAGCGGATGACAAACTGGCTCCAGCTCGTTCGTTTAACAATCCAAGCAGAATTTCCTCACTTCGAAGCTTTGCAATTGTTTCGGCTGTTCGATCTACAGTCGACACCGATGCCCTCCGACATGGAGCGGATGTCGCATTTGCTTAAGCTGAATCATGCGCAATTCAAAAGGGAATTCGAGGACCTGCGGCCCAGCGCCGAGTGGCATTGGCGGCATGGGCATCCCGATTGTCAGCTGGCATGGCATGCAGCCGCCAAGAAGACCCCGCCAGGCGAGAGCCTGAACGCTGCTCTCATCCGATACTTGTCCTGGCAGGCGAACACCTCCCCGCTTGAGCGCGGTTTCGCAAAGTCCGTGCAGAGCTGCTCGAAGAACCGAGCTGACGTGTCCGAAACCAGGGTGGACGACCAGATGCAACTTCTCAGCTTGTGCCGCACCACAGGAAGGGGTCGGGCCAGAGCACTTCCAAAACACGAGAATCTTATCGAATCTGCACGAGTCCTCTGGACGTCACACTTTGGGCTGCCACGCAACCGGCAGAGAGTGCCAGAGCACCTGCGAGGACACAGTATGGTCTTGTCTTGCTCCCTGTCACCCACACCTGACAACCTCGGTTTAGGGTTGCCTGAGTGCAGGGTCCACATTTAAGGTTTTCGGGGCGTTGAGTTGCGGTTCCTGCAGGACGGAAGCGCAGTGCCAGCAGCGACAGCACAGAGACGAGCTTCCTGAAGAGACGGCGTTCTGAAGTTGAGCAGGGAGCGGCAGGAGTGGACTCTAAAGATGCCTTTGCTGCTGCAGAGCGGCAAGTGGGGGTCCATGGCTGGCAGCAATCGCACGAGGATGAAAGACGTTTCTTGCAGCTGAAGCAGAAAGGTCGCTTCTGTATGGCCGTCCGTGACGGCGCTCTGCCGTGGGACAAGCTGTCCCAAAGGCTCAAGGATTTCTACCTGGCTTACCTCGCCAATGACGACAGACTGTCTGCACAGGCCTGGAAGAAGAACTCCTTCCGATTCCAGCGTCCTGCCTTCCCGAACTTGACCGGTGGCTCCATCTGGTGGACGGAGGATGCGCAAAGGCACGGCACCGAGATCCAGATGCGGCGAGTCAGCCGCAAGCTTGGCTTGGAGATCGTGGAGAGCCCTCTCCAGGCCACGGTGCACGTGTGGTTGCAGCTGACACAGCCGGCGTCCGCTGCGGACATGTGGATGGTGGCTCTGCATGGCAAGTTGGTGCTGGACCTGACATGCTTCTTGTCCGAGGGCCGGAAAGGCGGCTTTCTCGTCTACGAGGCGGCCATAGCTGTACAGCGCTGCATCCATGTGACCCCTCGATTTGCAAGAGACCATGCACGAATAGCGCACGACATCTTGTACTACTGCAAACCCCGTTTCCGGGGCTTGTCCCGATGGGTGGCTGAAAACGCTTTGCCGGAGTTTCGGAAGCAGATGCAGAAGGCCCTGGCGGCTAAGAAACCTACCAGGGTGCTCGTCTTCGGAACCGACGTGGACAAGCAGAGCGACCTTGGGCAGGTCAAGCTGTTCGTGACTGCAGCCGACTTGCAGGTCTTGTTGCATGTGGATGACAAGCGCTCTTGGTATGGCATGGGCCCGCAGTGAGCATTGTGATGGAGTCAGAGCAGACTGACTGTTGCATGGAGTCTTGAGTAGGTACAGTATACATACGGTACTTTGCCGAAGGCAGGAGGACGCCTTCGTCCGTCGTGTCAGCGAGTTGACAGACTCAGTTTTCCAGGGTATTATATCCAATCCTAAAGCTTCCTGAGACACGACGCTCTGGCAGTAGAATTCAGGATCAGCCTAGCACGGCCTACCGTTGTGGCTGCGATTTTATGTAGCGACGACGACCGGATTCCGTGGATGATGCTCTCTGCTGAGTGCATCAGTTAAGATGCTGCGGCGTATGGGGACGGGAAAGAGAGCGCTCAGCAAACTCGCGTGGCTGGACATTGTAGCTGGGTGAGCAGCCCGTCTGATGCCTCTCCCTGACAGGAGTGCACCGCACGACGCTACTGCAGTTCCAGACTGAAGCCAAGGACTTAGTGAAGGAGCCACGCGATCGCCCGCCATCCAGCCAGTGTGAATGAATTGTGCATGAGAGAGACACAAGTGGAACAGACAAGCGCGACATATGGAGCAAGGGTTTCCTGAGTTTAATCCGAGGGCCCGGCGGCTTGCGAGGGCCCCGGGGCCACCGGCGCTCCTCGGCCCCACTCCCCTGCTGAATCAGGAGCGTCCTTAATAGAACTTTCCCGTCTAAACCTCAGGGTCTTCTCTTCCGCCTACATGCTGGACGGCTTCTGCCGAGCTGGAGGCCCTGCGATCGCCATTGACTGTGAGCAAAGCTTTCAGAGTTTTGGGGTTTACTGATTTCATCCTTTGGTGCGCTCCAAAACCTCAGGGTTTCGCACAAGTTTTGGCTTCAGGGCTCAATGGATTCATTCCTACAAACTTGCGCTCCGGCAATCAGTTTACCATTCTGGGGAAGACACCGCGCCACTTTCGGGTGCAAGCAGCTTGTATTCCAAAGATGGTAACTGTGGCAGGATCCTACACTGCGTGAAGAAACAAGACGAGGACTTAGGACTGGGCATAAAGCTCCGTGGGCTACCGAGCCGTCTCAGGGCGGGGCTGAGACATGTTACTTCCACGGGCCTGTCCCCGGTGTAAGAACGCTGCAAAACTCTGAGGAAGTCTCTCTCTCTCTCTCTCTCTCTCTCTCTCTCTGTCTCTCTCTCTTGAAACTGCCGCGTTAGGCATGTGCCCGTGGCAGCTGGCAGCTGGCCTGAAGAGTCAGAGGTCGACAGCGCCGCGGCCCTGGCAGGGGCGCTGGTTTGGAATGCAAGTCCCCTCTCATCCCATGTTTCGGTTCCTGGATTTGGAGGGTAGCAATGTCGTGGGAAGAGCCTCTGAGACCATGTGGGCCCGTGACAAGGTCCTAGAGATCCAGCAGCAGAGGCTGACTGATTTGCTGCCATCTTGGGTCGAGTCAGGGGGGCCTCGTATCTGTGGAGTTTCGTGGACGACCATGGCGAAGTCTGCTCGAGGCTGCAAGAAGCCGAGCCAGCCGTACATCCGCACATCAGGACAGAAGCTGCGCAGATCCACACAGGAGAAGCTCATGCGGCTCACAGGGCTCAAGATGGGGGCGGACCGCCAATGGATGCTAGAGGCGACGTCAGATCTGGATGTTTTGTCCGAGGCGTTGCGCAGACAGGACGTGCAGGAGCAGCATGGATTGGCAAGGCCTACGTATCACGTTTTGGGACATGGTTCCACCCCACACGAGTGCCAAGTGGTCGGGCCAGGCAGGGTCGACTACGCAAGCGTTCCTGGTGAGGTGCTCTACCAGCGCATGTGCGAGTTGGAGTCTCTTCGTGTCAACTGTGCAGAAGCACTGACGGACATTTTCGAGTGTCTCCTGGCGCGCGGCTTCTTCGCCCTCAAAGAGGTTTCTGATGGCAACGACAAGGATGTGCAGGTCAGAGATTATGTCGTAGCGGACTTGTAGGTTACTTGTCATCTTGCAATTGCAAGGGTGCCATGCCGGAGCCTCTCCAGCAGGCAGCGCTTTGCTCTGTCTGCGCCGTCTTTTAAAGTCGCGGAGCTTCTGCTCCGTCTGCTTGTTCACGCCTCATGGGCAGAGCACCGATGCGAGACGTTATTGTTTAGGTTACCTCGCCTTTTAAGAGCTCTAGGAGCGAATTTTGCACAGTGCCCGTACAAGTGCTTGCAAAAGAAAGGCAACGAACGTGGCTGGTTCCAGTAGCCGACGCGGGTCAGACATCTCGGGCTTGAGTGTGGCACCGGAGTGAACGCCCAAGGTGACGTCCGTGCTGCCGCCCAGCCTGGTCCTCACGCTTGGCCTGACGCCCAGAGTCTGAGTGCATATCAGTATTGACGTTGCATGTCAGTGCGCTTGCGTTCGCGCGCACGGCCCTGGAACCCTGAACACGGAACCTTAAAACCCCAAGTCTGTAGCCTGTGGTGTAAGAAACATCTCGTTTGCCTGGCGTGACGCCCAGAGTCTGAGTTCAGGTCAATCCTGATGTTGCTCGTCCGTGCGTCTGAGTATGGTGCCGGGCCCTGGGTGCCCACACCTAAACGTTCAACCCTACCCAGCACCCGCCTGTGGCTTGTGCATTAAGGGCCAGGGAGATGTGGCAGGATTCGGAATCCCACCTCGTTTGCCTCGGTGTAGCGTGTCTATGTTGGCATGTATCGTCTGTATGTATCTAGGCCCTTGCGTAAAGCTTCCTGGGATTTCGTGGCTTTCTTGGGCAGGTACAGAGGGTGGTGCTTGCACGGGCGCCGTTTCTCGAAACAGGCGCGGGGTCCCAAGCTCAGGGGTTTGCCAACGTCAGTGCGTCAGTCACGTGGCAGCGCCAACACACAACTCGAAGCGGAAACTTCGGAACTGCCCGGAATTTTGCTTGCGTGTGCACTCCCTCGGCAACAGAGGCAGCTAAGGAAGTTACGGCAGTTACGGCAGTTAACATTTTGCCTTGTCGTAGCCGCCATTGAAAGCTTTTGCAAAAATGTCCGAGGGACAGTGCTGAGAGCTGTTTCGGAGCCCGACGACAGAACCAGCTGCCAGTACCGGTACTGAACGTGGAGAGCCATGCTGCTGACTACTCTTTTCGGATGCTGAGAGGAAGGTCCATTGTCTCAGCAGTGCAAAACCAGGGCAGCAGCCTGGCCTCTCCACCGTCAGTACCGGTACTGGCGGCTGGGTGCTGCCGTCGGCCTCCGGTCGTGTCTCTCAAGCTTGGGTTTGTGCGGACGGATTTTTTTAAATCTTGGGACAACCGGCTCTCAGCACTCAGTACCGGTACTGGCAGGTTGGCTTTGCCGTCGGCTCCCGGAGTATCTCTCAGAGCTGGGTGCGTGTCTCAGCCCTTTTTTCGCTGGCCGGGGTTCATTGTGCCTTGAAGTTGCCAGTGTAGCTGACCAGGATGCTCCGGCTTAGTATTGCAATTGAGCAGCAACTACTGAAGTCGTGTGCCGACTCTCTTTGCAGACCCTCCACTCTCAAGCAGATTGCTGTCACTTTCCGTGCTGCTTTTCGGTTGTCTTCATGGCGCTGTTGGCGCCCGTAGCGGCGGTTTCTTCGTTGGGTGCCGTTGCAGCGTCCAACGCAAACCATCTGGACATGATTGCTGAAGTCGTGGAAAAGATGCTGAAGCACCCCGCGCTCCGAGGCGTCGAGAAGGCGACTTTCAAGGCAGACCCCAAGGAGATTCAGAAGGGGCTGCAGGGCGAAGTGAAGACGGTGGTTGTTGGGGCCATGTTTTGGTGCGACCTCTCTGTAGACCCGACCAGCAGCCACTGCCCGATGAAGCGGAGCAAATGCTTGGAGATCGCGAACCGCTACTTCACTGAGCCGAAGCCGTTGTTTTCGGACATCGTCGTGGCTGCTCCTCCTGAATGGCAGAAGTCCGCCAGCAGCATCCACGTGGGGAAGCAGAAGCTGCGAAGGGTTTCGCCGCTGGAGCCTATCCATGCAATGCTCCTGGCGATCGCCAGAGATGTCGATGCAGAGGACACTGAGAAGCTGGAAGGCTGGAAGAAAGTCTTGCTGCACACCAGCTTCCGCATCGTAGTGGCTGAAACAGATGCCGAGCTGGAAGCCCTTAATCGCCAGTTGCGGGAGGTGCCAGGTCTGGAACACGAGCTGGTCCGCCACAGCAGCCTGACTCGCCTTCTTGACGTCTGCCAGTTTGCTGCTCGGGTGGGAAAGAGCCTGCCTAAGGCGACGAAGGACAAGGGGAAGAAGGCGCCCAGCTATGCGAAGCAAATATCGGAATCTTACAACCAGGGCCTGACCTTGTCCCAGCTGTCGGAAGCCGTAAGCGAAGTGTTCGTTGATCGTGCGCTTGCTTTCCACAGCAGGGTGCTGTCCAAAAGCGACTACGTGCTGAAGGCGCTGCTGCGCCTGGACGATCAGTATGGTGTTGCGGGGCCGCTGGACTCAGTCCACAAGCTGCACATCATTCTGGGCAAGGCTGGCACAGGCACCCAGTGCGTCAAGCGCGTGGCATGGGTCATTGGCTACATTGCCGACCTCTTTGAGCACGACGCACTGACCGTGGAGGATTTGTCGAAGACTGCATTGGCTGGCCCTTCTGGCAGCAAAGGCTTGGCCGACGTGATCCTCAGCAAGCTGGAGCTTCAGGAGGAGATCTTGCGCTGGTCCCAGGAAGCAGGCGTTGGCAGCCAGTGGATCGAGAAGATGCGTGAAATCAGCGGCAGCTTGGAGGCCTTCAGGGAGGCCGTGGGCCACCGATGGTACACAAAGTGCAAGCCTCCGGCTGCAGCCTGGCGCGCCAGCTTCCGACCATCTGCGGCTGCCGTGCTCAACCTCCTCGAGGACATGATCTACCACGGCACCTACGATGACACGATCCTGCAGTGGGCCGTGTCCAAGAAAGCCGTGTCGGACTGCTTGACCCGCTCGCCTGTGAAGGAGGTGTTGGAA
The DNA here is from genome assembly GCA_905231915.1 of Symbiodinium necroappetens. Classification (NCBI taxonomy): domain Eukaryota; class Dinophyceae; order Suessiales; family Symbiodiniaceae; genus Symbiodinium; species Symbiodinium necroappetens. The sequence goes on from CAJNJA010005612.1 coordinate 11,315, forward strand.
GAGATCGAGGAGAGTCTGGAGGCGGAAAAGGAGGAGCATGGGGACGGCGACAAGAAGGTGGTCGCCTTGCACGATGCAGGCGACACTGACGAGGCCTTTTCCGGGCAGCATCATGGCTTGGAGTCCGATGAGGCCCTGCAGCAGGTGCTCTTGGATCTCCAGGCGTCAGAGACCAAGGAGGACGCCGAGGACCTCATCAAGCTCAAACGCCACGCGTCCTTCGCGAAGAGCTTGACCCACTCCTACATCACCCTGATCGCCGAAAGCTGCACCGACGAGGAGCTGCTGGAGTCGCTGTCCAAATCTGCTGCAGGCAGTACCGTTGCAGACGCCTCCAAGAAGCAACACATTTTGATTTGGTACACGGCGGCTGACGCCGGGGAATCCACAGCGCAACCGCACCTTCGTCTGCCGGCTTTGAGGAGCAGGGGCGACCACTTTCTTCGCCTCCTGCGGCTTTGCCAGCAGCGAGGTCGCGAGAAGAGCGGGGAGCTCTACGAGGGCGACCTTTTCGCTGTGAGTGGCGCTGGCAAGGAAGGCAATCGAGCTACGCTCCTGGGGAAGTTCACCTACCTCCCGACAAATGAGTTGGACCCGAAGACAGGCAAGGCCAAAAAGCCGGAGCCGGTCAAAAAAAAGACCCGGACCCTCCACGCTATCGTTGCCGAGACATCCTTGAATGACCGTGTCGAGAAGATCCGCGGGTTCACGTCGTTGAACCAGGTGCAGAAAGTGTACCTGGTCTCCAAGTCAACTTTGGTTCTGCAAGAGCATGCGCGACTTCATACGCCTAACGCGAGCAACAGAGGCAACGTTCTGGGTCCCTTTGTGGCGGAATCCTGGCAGGACGACAGTGTGGTGTGGCGCATGTCGGTGAAGGAGAAGCTGTCGATCCTGGGCCGTGACGGAGCCAGAGTGCCGGCAGGCGGCTCAGCGGAGTCGAATGACGAGGGCGATGCTGCCGAAGAGGATGACGAGGCGGTGGCGGCGGCAGCGGCATCCGGCAGCAATCCGAAGTACAAAAGCCGTGAGAAGCAGGACCAGGAGCCTCTTTTGTTCCACAGCCCTCCCAAGGGCATGCTGCAAGAGCTTATCCACAGCTGCGATGCCGTGGCCGTTATTGGGCTGGGCGCAGATGGAAAGATGGCGGAGTGCTGCTTGGAGGCACGGATTCCGTTTTGGGGGCTGTGCTGGACGCCGCAGCATGTGCAGGCCCTAGAGGCTCGGCTTGAACACCGGGTGTTCCAGCTCATGCAGGATGACAAGAGCAAGCTGTTCAACCACTCCTTGAAGACGATCATGGCCAAGAATGAGGCCGACGAGATTGAAGAGGAGGGGGCAGAGGAGCAGAAGCCGACGAAGAAGCCGAAAAAAAATCCCAAGTCTAAGCCCGCTCCGAAGAAGAACAAGAAGCAGGACGACGCGGAAGCCCCGGAGGAGCCGGCCAGCAAAAAGCCGAAGACCAAGAAGGAGAAGAAGGAGGGGAAGGAGGCCGATGACAAGGGAAACGACGATATCCTGAAGGAGATCCAAGCCTTGGCTGACCAAGCAGGCGACAGCTGAGCCTCAGCGCTGGAATAGCTAGCATCATCTGGCCGATGCACGTCGCGTCGCGCTGCTAGTGGCTTGCCACATGTTCACCGCGGGGTAATCTGCGAGCCCGTCGAGACGTGTAGGGTGTGCTACATACAACTCTGTCCCCAAAGACTGTTGTTCTGCCACTGCATTTTTGTACGGATGACAGTGAGGGTCGTGTTGTACTACTAAGGTTCGCTACAGTCTTGCTACTAGACGGCTCACCCGTCTCATTTTGCATTGCAGAGATTCCCTGCGTCCCTCTCATCTTTTTCAAGGCACTTGTTCTGTACAGATCTCTATGGCCCATCCTGACTAGGGGCGCTCCGCGGAGCCCACAGCGCCGAACCCCACGGTTGCCTTTGGAAAGATGGAAACTTAGACGTAGGTCTCAGGGTTAGGTCGCAGGGTTTAGGGGACCCAATAATTTCAAAGGCGACCCCTGAAAGGGGACCGGCGAACTCAGGCTTCAGGATGGAGAGAAGAGCGAGTCTGGGAAACAGAGGATGCATATGCGGAAATGCAAGTACCGAAACTCTGCAGAATTACTGCCCGCCTCGGTGCCTCAGGCCCTTGCGTCACTGCATGACATCCTCTGCGCGCGGCCGCTGAGGCCTTCGACTCGAGGTGAGGGTTGTCGGGCAGGGCAATGGAAGCAGTGACCATTTCTATGTGACTCTGTGACTTTCGCATGCGGATTGTGCTTAGGATACTGCGCTTGTGCTTTGCCCGCGTCATGCGACTCCGTGTCCAAGACTAAGATAGCGCAACCCCGTCGTCCGTCATGGTGAAGCGCCCAGCAGCATCTTCGTCGCAGCAGGCCGCCGCAAAGCAGAAGACCTTGAAGGTGGCATCGGACTGCACTGGTTTGAACGCGGCTGCCATGGCTCTGGAAAGCCTGGCCTTGCCCTTCGAGGAAATCTGGGGCAGCGACGCAAGCCCGGCAGTGCGACAGGTTTTGGAGCGGAACTTCAGGATCCAGACCCTGTGTGCGGACGCAAAGGATGCTCCCTGCAAGACTGCAGGCCGAGTCGATGTCTACAGTGCTGGGTTTCCGTGTCCCAGCTTCTCCCGCCTAGGAAAGAAGCAGGGCTTGAAGTCAGCAGCTGGACAGGTCATGATGATCGTGCTGAGAAACATCGCGGCCGCCCGCCCTCGCATCCTGCTGTTGGAGAATGTAGTGGACCTGATGACGGCCCACGAGGATTGTTTCAAACTACTCGTCAAGCTGCTGAAGTCCGTGAAGGATGGCCAGGGGGACCGCTACTACAAGACCATCCACGTGTCTGTGCTGAACTCCTTGCACCACGGAGTGCCGCAGAGCCGAGGACGGCTTTATATCGCGGCTGTGCACGAGCCCACTCGGGAGTTCAAGTGGCCTCAGCCTGGAGAAGCCCCGGCCTTGAACAGTGTGCTGGAGCCTTTGAGTCCGCGACGGCAGCCAGACTACCCCACCACGAAGACAGAGCTCAAGAATCTCTTGGATGCTACACGCAAGTTGCAGGAGGCAGGGCGGAACTCCAAGTGCAACGCAGTGGTGGATATCGGCACGGGCTTTGGGAACGGACCTGCCATCACTTACGACTACTTTCCATGCTTGCTGAAAGGAAGGGCAGAGGGCAACCGGTACTGGTTGTGTAGCAGGCAGCGGAAGCCGCGGCTGTCAGAGTACATGCGCCTTCAAGGGGTGCCGGATGGACGACTGAGGCTTCCCGAGGAAGTCAGTGAGAGGCAAGTGCGAGGGATGCTAGGCAACTCCTTCACCGTCCCAGTGATAGCAGCTATCTTCGATAGGCTCCTCTTTGCCGCAGGACTAACAGAGGGCCCCATTAAATTCAAGCGGGACACTGGATCTAAAGGCATGGTTTTCTAGATCATCCATCTTGATATTTTCTGGTCCAAGGATTGCAGTGTCTCAGCAAATTAGTTTTTGTCTTCCAGAACTGCTGCTTTTCATCAGAGCTGGCGACAAAGCCCTGCATACCAGACCGTTTGCAGAGCGGGGGAAAGTCATGCCTCGAACGTTTACTGCAGGGATTGAGAAGCCGACATGCGCAGAGACACACAAACACACACACACACACCCACACACACACACACAGACACACACACACACAGACACACTGACGCACCTGCGCGCAGAGACACACTCTGCTCAGAAGCTCGGACACCCCATGCCATCATCAGCTTAGTGTGAAGATTCTGAAGCTACAAGCCAGCAAGTGCCAGGGCTTGCTGCACTGCATCACGTCCGCCGCGCCCGGCCGCTGACTTCTTCGAGGTCTGGGGGTGGAGCAGTGCTGGGTAGGGTTCGCTTCACTGCCGAGGATAAGCACCTTCTTGCTAGACTTAGAGGCTGCTCGACTTCTCTCGCAAGTGTGTGAAGCATGTTGCCTTGGATGGCTACTCCTCCAGCGGCCTCAGTCTTCTCGTGTTCTAAGACTTACGACAGCGCTCACAGCGACACACACTGTGCCCACACGTCATAATGTGAGGGCAGTTTTGAGTTTCCTCTTGTCGGCTTGTTCCATGTTCATGTCCAAGCGCGTTCCCAAGTGCTCAAGACAATCTTGTTTGTCTGTCCACGGTTAGAGTTGGTTGGAGAGTGAAAACGCGCTGAAACTAAATGACTACAAAGGCAAACTTGCGCATCTCCGTGTGTTCAATACGTATCGTCTTTCCGTGTCCATTTCTGAACCAAACCGTGACAGGAAGTCGCTAGCAGTCCAGGGTTCTAACGTCCAGTGGGGGTTGGAGTAGGTCACGAGAAGGCGACGGAGTTCCGTCCTGTGTGTGTGCCTTGAAACCGGCTTTGCTTGCATCGGGGGCTGTTGCTAGAGAACGTCGCTAGCCTTATTATCTATGAGAGGCTGAACCTGCTGGCAAACGCATGCTCGGTGCTGTGCGGAGCTGTGCACAGAGCGTTATCTTGGCAGGTCACGCCATGATCCAGTGCACGCAAGCAAGTCGAAGCCTCTGCTTTGCAGAGAAAGTTGCTAGGTCAGGCCTCGGGCCATATAAGGGGCGATGTGAAACTTTCTTTAGATTGGTACTGTCTCATATTGTGCGCCGCAAGCGGGGCAGAACCGCCACGAGAAGGACTTTTGCTTCAATGAGCATTGCGTGCAGTAGCCAAGGCTTGCTGAGCTTCCTGCACTGCTTCCTTCATGCGAGGCCGGGCGCTCTGCCTGCTGCACTCCCTCCACCAAGGGCACAAACGCAGCATTTACAGCGTTACGCTGCAGATCACTAGTAGGGCACACATATCTCTCCAGCAAAATCCGTGCTGTGGTCCCAGTAATAGCTGCAACCACCGCCATGGAGGCATGCTGGGACAGCAAGGTGGCAGCAGTTTTTTTGCAGCTGTGGCTAGTCAGACGCTCCAAGACCACATCATCGAAGCTGTGACTCTCACCTCGGGCGTGCGCATCTTTGCGTTGTAAGCGTAGGATTCCCTGAGCAGCCACGAAAGCGTTGTAGAAGGCTTTCTCTGTGATGGGTTTGTGCCACAACCGTCGACCTCTGCCTGCAGGGTCACGACCGGGAAAGAGCAGCTGCGAGCATGCCTGCTTCCCCGCCAGTCGTCTGCGTGGAGCCTCAGCAAACGACAGGGTCTGTTCTGGGAAAGGCCACTGCTTAGAGCAATCAGCTGTACCGCCTGCCAAGGGCTGCTTGTGAACCCAGCTCCATAGGAGCTGGGCGAAGTCTGCTAGCAGTGCGATTTGGCGCGCGCTTGTTTTCAAGTTAACTCGAGGGATGCGCAGCCGGGGCGGATCCCCCACTTGAGGGTCCATGCCCGAAAACCATGCTGTGCAAGCTCGGCAGGCAGCTCCAACTCGTTCTCCGGTAAACAGTGCCAGCAAATACAAGACCGCTGCCCACGGTGCCACTGATCGTAGAACTTGAAACAGCTGGACAGCTTGGGTAGTCGTAAGTGGCTCACGACCACCATGTTTGTTGGCTTTTGTTGCCCTGCACATACTCAGGTGCTCCTGACTGCAGAAGCGAGCGACCACGGTTTGAGGCCGCAGTTTGCGAAGTTGGCGCTTCCTCAGCGTGTCTAGTGGTGCAGTGAAAGGCTTGTTCTTGCAGTCGATGTGCACATTGCGGCATCCACCGTAGAAGCATCGAAGCTTCACCACACTGGCAGGCTTGCGCCTCGGGCCTCTGGCAGGCTGAGGGCACTTTCGCTTGGCCATGTGCTCTGTGAGTCATGCAACCAGAGATCGTCACGGCTGCAGTGCAGATGTCTTGTTTCATTTCTCTCAGAGTAAGTTCCGATGGCCACTTCCGAAACCACCCCGCTTTCGGAAGCGCCACTTCCGATGTCTGGTTTCGGGTGTGGCTTCAAAATTAATGAGGGGTCGAATCAAGAGGGGTTGAAAAGGGGTTTAGGGCTTTAGGAGTGTCGGGCTTTCTCGGAGGTTTCAGGGGGGTGGGGGAGTTTAAGAGGGGTTTAGAGCGACCCTCCGACAGCCCAGACCCAGACGCAACCCCCCACAGAGCCCCTAGGCCGGAAGGCGACCTCCCGATAAGACGACAACGGACGTTCTTTGGACAATGGATTCTAAGCATTCGATGGAACATTCCATAACCTTCCTGCTGTGTAAGCGTTCGATTGAAGTGTTCCATAACCTTCCTGGCATGTCTCTCTGATGGCTTCAAGCATCATCGTCAATCGTT
>CAJNJA010005613.1:0-17571 GCA_905231915.1 Symbiodinium necroappetens
ATCGACAAGGGTTGAGGAGCACAAAAATGGTTGCAAAGTTTCGCTGAATACAGGGGCCTTCATCATGCGACCAGTGCTTGCGGTGCATGCTAGTGTGGTATATTCAAACATGAAATCCTTCAGGAATCATATCCGTAGTTATTCAGGCGATTTAGGGTTTAGGTTTAGGGTTTNNGGGTTTAGAAACCCTCAACCCTAAACCACAAAATTATGCTAGGCTGTAACATGGTGCAGTGTTCAGGGAAGCCTGAGCAAACTCAAATCGACAAAAGTGCCAAATCCTGCTGCATCTCCACACCAATTCTGGCACCAGGTCTGAACGCACCCAGACTTCTGATGTCAGCTGACAGCCCTAAACCTAGAATCTAGAACTTAATCTAAACCCTACACCCCAAAGCCCTGAATCCTAAACCCTATAGAACCTAAGCGGTAAATCTGACGTTCCTTCGTCATCGGCAGGCTTCGGGTTTTAGGGTCTACGGTTTACGGTCTAGAGTTAAGGGTTTTCAAGGTTTAGCTACAGGGGTTTAGGGTTTAGGCTTTGGTGTTTTAGGGTTTAGGGCGTGGTGGAGGTTATATGTTCTTAATGTCAACCACGCAATCCTACCAAACACCTCCTTATTTCCCCAAAGGGTCCTAGGTACTGCTATGGGGAATACTTCCCCAAATCAGAATAGTAATTCCTAAGATAGAAACCCTACATTCTACCAGAAAGGGACTTAGGGCCCTTTGGGTTCATGAGTGGGCAAGGTGCCTTTTTTGAGGGCTTCCAGAAGGTCTGCCCGACACCGCTGCAGGCCTCAGCTTTAGGTAGTTTCGGGGTGCAGGAAGCTCTCTAGACCCCTACCTGGACCCTATAACACCTACGTGTTTAGGGATCCTTGCTATGATTTCTTTATATACGTCCTTTAAAAGGGTAGGCTGTTCGGTGTTAGGGTAATGATGAAGGCAAAGCGGGCATATCCTGGGTATCGGGACTTGTTCTTGGAGTGTGGAAGGTTTACGATACTCCAGACCTTTCTAGACTCTATCCCAAGACCCTAAACCCTAAACCCTAAATATCCACCGTCAGCAGGAATAATAGGGAAGACTCTTGTCTTCCTCGGTATTCCGACCCCAGTTTTCGCTCAATGCAGATGTAAGGTTAAGGCTTTAGGGATTTACGGCTTTAGCGGTTAGAGTTTGGGGTTTAAGGTTAAGGCTTTAGGGGTGTACGGCTTTAGGGTTTAGGGTTTAAGGTTATAACCATATAAGGGTTTAGGGATTTACGGCTTTAGCATTTAGAGTTCAGGGTTTAAAGTTTCGAAGGGTTCGGTTGGGTATGTGGGCATGGAAGCTGCAAGCGTACATTGACATTCAATCAGGGGCGCGGCTGCACAAAGGCTGTGTATTAGGGACTTAGGACTCTTTGGGAACCAATAAATAAAGCAGTTCGCATAGCAGCATAACCCCAATTAAACTTGGGTGCTTCCCCCAAAACAGTAACAATCTATAATAGGGCTACGATTAAGGGTCTTGTATATCCCTTTTCTGAACATGACTCAACTGGTACTGAGTGGGGGCAGTATCCAACCTAACCCTAAGCCCTAAACCCTATAGACCTTAAACCTTAAACCCTAAACCCAAAGCCCTAAGCCCTAAACCCCTAAACCCTGAACCCTAAACCCTAAACCCAAAGCCCTAAGCCCTAAACCCTGAACCCTAAATGACCAGCAAAAAGCCCTCACAGAAACCCCCGGCCTTCCGGCCCCTCATGCATCCAAGCAAGCAAGACCTAGACTCTCCCAAAGGATCCTAAGTACTTACATAGTAGAATGTAGGGTTTCTATAAAGGGAATTGCTATTATGGTTTGGGCAAGTATCCCGAATATAAGTACTTAGGACCCTTTGGGTCTATAATATAGGGGCCTTCATACGTAATTAGAATAGGGTTTGGGGGCTCCTTAAAGGGTTCCTGTAGAGAGTTCTACTACAAGGGCTACTAGAAAGGTTCCATAAGACGGTGGCCTTAACCATTAGGACAGAGTTCGGGGGTCTCTTATACTATGATTATAATAAGGAACCCCTTGAAATAGATTTAGGGTTTAGGGGTTGAGGGCTTAGGGTTTGGGGGTTTAGGAATTGTTTAGGCCCCTATAGTAGACAAATCCTGTGGTCTCCAGATTCTAGATGTCTCCGGAGCAGAAACCCTCACCCAGGCAAGTCCAAGCCACGCGAGTAGGCGTCAAAGACGTGCTCCTGTCGCCGGACAGCCAAAGCCCTAACCAGTTTAATCTAGTTTCGAACCCCTCAAGCCCCGAACACCCTTTAACCGTATGGTTTAGGGTTTAGGGTTTCGGGTTAAACCTTACACTCAGGGGTCTGCATCAACCCTTTTGGAATCTTTTAATCTTTTTCACCGGCCACATAGAAACCGGGCCGAGTGACATCCTAAACGCAAGCCCTAAAATCGACACCCGGATGAACCTGAATCCGCACCCCAAAGTCTTAGGAAAAAACCTCTGAAGGAACCCTAAACGAAGCCTAAAGAAGCCCTTATTGTCGACTCTGTACCCTATCGTCCCCCTAGGTAAAAACCCGTATAGTGGCTTTCAAAGACCTCTACACACCCCGAAACCCCAACAAAAACCCTAAACCCGAAACGCTAAACCCAACAAGGCCAAGCTCTTACACTCCCAAAACCCTAAACCCTGTAAGCTCTAAGCTCTAAACTCTAGTGCTAAGCAAAGCCCCTAAACCCTAATACCCCTAAACCCAAACCCTCTAGACCCCAAAGCCCTAAACCCTATTACCACCAAACCCAACCCCCCTAAACCCCAAAGCCCCTAAGCCCTAAACCCAACAACAAAAAGAAGTCCGGCCCACTCCTGCTCTTGGCTGGCCACACCACGGAAATTTTCGTTGGCCTGGCGTGCAGCCATTTGTTTCTTGGGCCTGTGGGTTTGGGGTTGAGGGGCGCAGGGTTCTAGAGTTTAGAGCTTATGTTTATGGTTCTAGAGTGTAGAGCTTATTCGGATTTATAGGGCTAAGGGTTCTGGAGTTTACAGGGTGTAGGGTCCTAGAGTTTAGAGTTTTATGGGGTTTAGGGTCTTAGGGTTCTAGAGTGTGGCGTTTATGGGGTCTACCGGTGACCCCAAACCTTACAAAATAGTAGGTTATGACCCCTTTATCAGAGTGTAGAACCCATATAACGGTAGGTTTGGGGATCCCCAGGTAGGGTTTGGGACCCTCAACCCTAAACCCTGAACCCTAAACCCTAGCTTTCGGGTTTAAGCGTTTCGGGGGTTTAGGGGTTTTGTCGGGTCTGGGGTGCCAGGCTTTAGGAGTTGAGGTTCAAGGTTCATATAGGGGTCGTGCTTCAGGAGTTGGGGTTGAGGGTTGAGGGTTGAGGGTTTAGGGTTTAGGGTTTAGGGGGTTTAGGAGGTTTAGGGCTTAGGGGGTTTAGGGGGTTTAGGCTTTAGGGCTTTAGGGCTTAGGAATTAGGGTTTAGGGTTTAGGGTTGAGGTTTATGGAGGGCCGGGTTTGGGGGGTATCGTATCGAATTTACCGTTTCATGCCTTTGGAGTGCCAGGGGTGCCGTTGAGAGTGTCGGGCTTCGGATGTAGAGTCTTTGGATGTAGTGTGTCGGATAGGGGTTTAGGGTTTCCTTTAAACCCTAGACCCTAAACCCCTAAACCCTGAACCCTAAACCCGTTTCAAGGTTTGCATTTGGGGTCTCAGGCTCGTTGACATGCAGGCTGCGTGGCTTCTTCACTCTCATAGCCCGAAATCCTCAAACCCTGAAGCCTAAAGAAACCTGCTAAATCCGTTTACGCAGCCCTGGTCCTTACAGGACTCTAGGCCTAAACCCAAAACCCTACACCCTAAACCGGAAACAGCAGGGCCTCAAAGAAACGGTCCACCGCTCGCTGTGTGTCAGCATCCTCGGAAACATCGCAGTGCACCTGGGTTTCAGGAATATTGGTCAGTTCTATAAGGCATCCGATTAGAATCCTATTATCCCAAAAAGTTTTAAAGTGTAGTAATTCAGCTACTATAAAGTTTAAGATGCTAAGATTTCCTAGTGGGCTTGAGGGTTCCAGTTTTCTGGTACGTCTTGCCTTTGGGGTTCTGGGCTTTTAGGTGGCCTTCTGGATCTGGAGTGCTTATTGAAAAGTGATGTGTCATAAAACCCTAAACCCAGACCCCCCTCATCCCCTAAACCCCTGAGCCCCTAAGCCCCTGAACCCCAAAACCCCTCGGTTTCACGAGGGACATCAAAGCTTTCTGCGCATGGCGACCTAGCTCTCCCTTCAGGGCTAAGGGGGGGTTTAGGTTCAGGGCTTTGGGGGGCTTTGGGGTTTGGCGTCTAGGGTTTGGGGGGTTTAGAGTTTAGGGTGTGTAGGGTTTAGGGCCACGCTTGGGCTTCAGGGTTTAGGGCCAGGTTTAGGGTTATTTAGGGTTTTGGCCATCACAGCGTTGGTCCAACGCCTTCAGCGCATAGGCATCGGATAACCCACCGGGACAACGTATGTACGTCACTTAAACCCTAAACCCTAACCCTCAACCCCTATAGACCCTAACCCCTAAACCCTAAGCCCTAAAACCCTAAACCCTAAAACCCTAAACCCTAAACCCTAAAACCCTAAACCCCTAAACCCCTATAGACCCCTAAACCCCTATAGACCCCAAACCGTAAGCCCCTTGCTCCGATCCTGCACAGCTGAAAAATGGGCCGGGGCACTCCGGGCTCGTCAGGGGTGCTGGGATCCTGGGCGACCGTGTGAGCCATGGTTTAGGGTTTAGGGGTTTAGGGGTTTAGGGGTTTAGGGTTTAGGGGTTTGTGAGAGCTTCGGCAAGTTTGGGATTATGCAGGGGCTGAGGGGTTTAGGGTTTAGGGTTTACTGGGCTGAGGGGTTTAGGGTTTAGAGGGCTGAGGGGTTTAGGGTTTAGGCTTTTAGCGGGCTGAGGGGTTTAGGGTTTAGGGGGCTGAGGGGTTCAGGTATCCTGAACCCTGGATTCATGGAGCCCTAAGGGTCCATGTACTCACACATTATATACATTGGCCCCCAAGTACCGATATAGTGTTGATGAATAAATAAACCCTGCATTACCTTAAGGGCCCTAAACTATGAGAATTATGGTATATTCCTTATTATGGGTAATGCAGGATTTATGCCATCAACCGTAGGGACGACTTTTAGGCCAAGGTATCTTCTCTTTGGGCACATGGACCCAGGGCTAGGGAGGCCTGAGGATTCTATAAGGGATTTATTAGGGGCTCAGCTGCTTAGGGTTTAGGGCTTACATAGTGTTTAGGGTTTAGGGCTTAGTGTTTCGGGTTTAAGTTTAGGGTTCAGGGTTTAGGGTTTAGGGTTTAAGGGTTCGGGATTTAAGGGCTTAGCTACCCAGACCCCCGGGAGGATCTAGAACGTACATCCCTTAATCAAAAATCCTATCATGTACTCTTCAATAGCTGGGGAAAGCCAAAGCTCAGAATCCTACCACGTCTGGTCATGCCTGGTCTTTCTACTATGGACTTAGGGTGTAGGGCTAAGGGTAATTATGCTTTTTGTTCGGAAGCCTTTTAGTAAAGGAAACTACAGGTGGGGAGTTTAGGGTATATAGGGCTTCTATAAGGCTTCTATAACCTTCTATAAGGCTCCTATAACGGTATCAACCCACCTGAAAATGTCCTAGACTTCAAGGAGGGTTTCAGGACGCTTGAAGGCCTGGTGCACTCACACCTCTTCTGCACCTGCGAGGTTCTGTCGTTTCGGCTTTCCCATGCTTTCGCGTCGCGAGATTCAGGGCCGGTCCTGAGGCTTTAGACTTCGGGATTCGAAGGTCGGGCTTCTTGAGCCCTCTCAGGGTTTAGGGTTTACGGCTTAGGGCTTAAAGGGCGTTTTATTCCGTCCTGCCCGTGTTCAGAAGAACGGATAGCTGTACTAGGTTTGGGCTTTAGGGCTTACACTTGAGCTGGGCATCAGCAGCTCAAGACTTCAAGCCCAAGACCCTCAACCCCTAAGCCAAAGCCCCTACTGTAGACCATGTAAGGCACGAAACCCTAAACCCCTACACAACTTGTAACTACCCTTAAAAGAACCCTGAAAGGATCCTTTACAAGAACCCTTGAAGGAAGCCTTGAGAACCCATGAAACATCCCTTAAAGGAACCCCTAAAGGGCAGAAACGGTGTTGCCCTAAGTGCTCTGGAGAAAGGAAAAGTATATGACTTGATGTGGCGGCCGGAAAGAACTAGAATAGCTTTTGGGGGAGAGTATACCATAGGCATTCCAGTGGATACTGTCAGGAAAACTTCCGACCCCTGCACTAACCATTGTCTGGAAGGTCTTATTTCGGCTGATATCTTCACGATTCTGGGAACCCTAAACCCCTAAACCACTTGTAACCCCTTAGAGGAAACCTTAAAGGATCCCTTACAGGAACCCTTACAGGAACCCTTGAAAGATCTTCGTGATTCTGGGAACCCTCAAGGACCCAACTGCATTTGCAAATCAGTTGCATGGAGCCATCTTTGGATGACTTGTCGTACATCGGCAAGGTTCTCCTGGAAATGCTTGGCGGGCCGGATGAGCACGTCTCGATGATTTTTGGCAAGGCTTGGCTTCTAGGGTTTCGGTTGAGGGTTTTTTAAGTGCAAGGGATCGGACTTTACAACCATCCCGGCCGAATCGGCCTCACCAATGACCTTGCTTCCTAACTCCCACCTACCAAAACCAGAGTACTCAGCCCTCTGCACAGTCAAGGCTTAGGGTCGGTTTAGGGGTTAGGGGTTAGGGTCTGGGAACTAGGGTTCAATGTTCAGCCGTCGGCTTTAAGCTCCCAGCCCTTAGCCCTGCACGACCAACTTAAACTCCAATCCCTGAGCCCGATGGGTTCGTTGTCATATCTTCTCCAAAACCCTAACCCTAAGGGTCCATGTACGCAGACAGTAGATACTTTGGCTGCAAAGTCGTCCCTATATAGGTACTTTGGGGCCAATGGATACACTCTATGAGTACTTATATGGACCCTTAAACCCTACTAAAGCCTATAGAACCCTTATAGATCCCTTTAAAGGAACCCTGAAAGTTAGCCCTAAACCAGTACATGGACCCTTAAGGTACGCCCCTATAAACCCCCAACCTTAACCAAGCCCAAGAGAGCCAGAAGTAGGGTCCCCCTTTAAGGGGTCTCCCTAATACTACCTAGGACATTAATTTAAGGCTCAGGGTCCCTCAACCCTAAACCCCTTAGCCCTCTAAACCCTAAGCCCTAAACCCTTCGTCTCATCGGGTTTCCGGGTTCACCCCATGCTCCTGAAGCCCTGCTTCGAAAAACCAAAACCCTCTTAACCCTAAACCTTTAAATGGGTTGCTGGGTAGATGGTTAGTGACCTAGTATTTAGGCTTTAGGGTACAGGGTTTAGGGTTTAAAGGGCCCTTAACCCGTAAACCCAAAACATGAACACTGGAATGAATTTGGTGAAACCAGAACGAAACCATAAGCCACAAACCGTCAAGCACCATTGCCCGAAAACCAAACCAAGAGCACCCTAAAGGCTCGAACATCAGGGGCATTTATAACTGGAGTCTGTTTGAACTGCATACGGCTGTTTTCGGGTTTGTAGTGGATAGGGTTTATAGTGTAATCAAGCCTCTATCAGGCTCTTTTACATTGCTCTACATATTTAGTCATTCGGGTTCACTATAGGAGGAATACTGGAATGCTCTTTTTGAAAATGCTGACTGTTCATGCCCCCCCTATAGTATCTACATATAATTTGGGCATGAGTTATGTGGCCGCCGAAAAGTATTCCGCAAGAATTCGTTGTGGAATGATGCAATTCACTGACGAGTTGTCGTACTCCTTCCCCCCAGCCAGGTTCATCACTGACTCTTCCGTAGAAAGAGAAGGTATCTCTTTTTGGAGGAATGGAGGCCACCTCGATGTCTGTAGGTAAAGCTCTCCCTGAAGCAAAAAAAACAATGACCCCGCTGTGGTCTGTCCCGTGAAGCCAGGTGTACTACGCCTGATCCTGCTTCGGTGGCCCGGGCATCTGCTGGAGTGGAAATTTGTGCACAGTGACATTCTGGATCTCGTTTGTCCAGTGGGTAGCCACCTTCAAAAATGATCCTCATAGTCAATTTTGCTTCGCAAAGTTGCTTGAGCCAGCATTCGCAGCTCTTTCAGTCGTTCGAAACCAACAACCTCTGCAACTCTACAAGTGAAACACGAGCCCAGCACGACCCAGCACGTCTAAACACCACATCTTGAAACCCTGTCCAGCAGGTCGGCATGTATTGCGACTATAGAACCACAACAGTCAGACCCCGTGCCACGTGGCCTCTTAGCCAAGAACTTCACTGATCCTCAGCCACCGCAGCCTGAACCCCTACAGTGCAGAAAGCATGTCAGCCCGAAAGCCCTGCCGGAAGTCTCCAACTGTGCACAGTTCCCTATTTGGGGAACTAAATTCAAGATAGGACCCGCTTCGGGATCTCAGCAAGACCTGCTTAAACCCTCCAGGCGCAAAGTCCACCAGACTAAAACCCCAGCCTAAAGCCCAAAACTCTGTACCCAAACCCTCATGCAACCCTAACAGAACCCTTATAACAACCCTACAAGGAACCCTAAACCCAGCACCCTCAACCAAACTCGAACCCTAAACTTGCCCTAAACCCAACGCCCTCGAAGCCCCCATGCCGTCGAAAGATTCTATTGAGCTCCTGAAGGACCTCACGCGTGAAATCGGAGCCGGTGTCCGCCGCCACAATCCTGAGCAAGGTTAAGGCTTATGCTGTACCCCTAGGCTCCAAAGTAGTTCCTTTCTGGGATTACCTTATAGGATCCAAATACAAAACACAAACAGGAACTACTTTGGAGCCAACGAGTAGGGTTTATGCTGTAAGATTTAGGGTTGTGGATTTAAGGTCTGGGGCTGCTAAGGCTCTACAAGGTTTAAACCAGAATTTGCGAAAGGGGTTCAGAAGGGCTCTGCATTGATTCGCAGCAGGGTCTCTCTTGAAGCTGTAGGCCTTAGGCTACACTTTATCATTTACATCCTCCCCAAAATCCGGAACCTTAAACCCTAAACCCTGAACCGTAAACTCTAAAACCTGAACCCTATAGACCCTGAACCCTAAACTCTGAACCCTAAACCCTGAACCCTAAGCCCTCAACTGTTCTTATAAAGTAAACTTTGGGCAAAAATGCTGTATATGGGGGTTTCCGAAAATAGGGGAGCCTAACTTAGTACCCTAAATAGTAGGATCCTTATTATGAGGACCCCAATATAAGGTACCCTAATTTTCGGAAAGTCCCATTCATAGTGTATACTTCGGGCTTAAACGGGGTTCCTCCATAGGTACTTTGAGTTATAAGGCCTAAGTATATACTACAGTGACACATGGAGCCTTGGCGTCTCCTTCCATGGGACTCCATCCTTCCAGCACGGAGCAACGCCCGCTGCATTCTACTCTACTAGCCTCAATCACAAAGCAGAAGCCACCTATAGAGACTGTACAACTTAGTCTGGGGCTGGTATATGGCCGCAGTCAGTCGAGCCCCCCACGCAAAGCTAACAGACCCCGGCCCAAGCAAACAAGAATCAAAATTCGAACCGCGCCACTTGCTGATAAGGTCTACAAGACCAGACCCATCTCCCTACTTTACTGCAAGTCTTACAAATTGGAATGGGGTTTCGTCGCCGATTCTACTATCTCATGATAGTGGGCAAGGCTAACTATGAAGTATCTCGTTACCTAAATCTAAAGCTTGTAAATGCTAAACTGCTAAATGTAGGGTTTTGGGTCCAGGGTTTAGTAGGTGTGATTAAGGATGCTGGTCCAACCCCAAACCCTAAACCCTAACCCCAAAGCCCCAAAGCCCTAAAGCCCTAAACCCCAAACCCCAAACCCTAAACCCCTAAACACCCAACCCTAAACCCTAAACCCTAACCCCTAAACCCTAAACTTAACCTCCCCGAAGCCGGAAAATTCCTAATCTGGGGTGCACCCCGGAGCCCAAACCGCGAGAATCGAGGGCTGCATAAGGGTTTAGGGTTTAGGGGTTTAGGGTTTCAGGTCCCAACCGCTGAACCCAGGAAGGGTTCAGGGTTTGGGGTGTAGGGTTTAGGATTTTCGGAAGAGCATGCCCACTCTGGTGTCAGATTGCAAGAAATGCATGGCTGTGGGCTTCGAGCTTGCGTAAAGTCCCAACCTTTCAACAAGAACACACCTCTCCCTTCAAAGCTCCCAGCCCGACACCCTTCCAAAGCCCAGCACTCAACACCGAACGTACGCCCTGAAGCTGCTGTTCCCTAACCCCTAAACCTTCCACACCAAAAGCCCTAAATCCCAAACCCCGACCTGCAAAAAACATCAAAAACTAGAAACCCTAAGCCCCGAACCCTCCCCAAGTCTTCCACCATACCTTAAAAACCCACAACCCCACACCCCAACCCCTCATAGAACGCATAGTATAGTAACCCTATACCCATAGGCCCCTAAGTAGTTCCTTTTTGTGGTTTATGTTTGGAATCCTTTCAGGTAATCCCAAAAAGGAACTACTTAGGGGCCTATAGTAGCCCTATAAGGAAGAACCTTGCTCGGATACCAGACCCTCATGTAATCCCCGAATCCTAAGTCCACTTATATAGCCCCAATTTGCGACTCGGGTCTTCAGAAGGGGTGGCCACAACGGCCCGTACCTGTGCTAGCGTCTTCGTGCTACTGTTGATGATAGAAATCCTGCATTGCCTTGAGGACCCTAAACTATGGGAATTATGGTATATTTCTTATTATGGGTAATGCAGGATTTATACCATCAACCGTAGCACCCAGAGAGCCTACCATGAACAATTAGTCGAGGACGCTTACACGGCTTTTTGAAAGTTCATAAAATGGGTTCTACAGCCGAGATATGTTAATATGGCTTTAGCATAACTAGAGACTTGAATACTTGGAGCGTAGGGTTGCGGGGCACATCCTTCTAAACTTATATTCCAACCCGTGCATGAAGTCCCTTCATTCGGCGAAAACAAGGCGAATGATTTGAAAGATACCTCTATAGCTCAGGAATATTTCTGAGGCTGGGGAAGTGTGCTTGTGGGGTTTGGGTTTCGAGTATCGGCTTTACTTAGTTTCGGATTTAGGGTAGTATATGATGGGCTATGGTAACTTCGAGATCTTCCAGGTTTAGAGCCTAACTATTTCCAAACCCAAAACCCGAAACCCCAAAATCCCAAACCCGAAGGTGCATGCGGAGATCAGCCTGCGAGCCCTAACTCCAAAAAAACACGGTTAAAGCTCCACAGCCATGGAGCAAACAGAGCTTTGCAGCACAGTCTCTCACTGTCGAAAGTGCCTAGAGCCACGAGGAGCCCAAGATCTTACCCCATGCTTCCAAGTACCTTATTATTGGGTCCTTAAGGGGTCTACCCATAGGCCCCTAAGTAGTTCCTTTTGGGATTACCTTATAGGATTCTAAATATAATCCACAAAAAGGAACTACTTAGAGGCCTATGGGTAGATGGGTCTAGGACTCTAACCATAAGGTCCTTGGAAGCATAGGGTTAGCCAGTACATTCAGTACGCGTACCAACTTGCCTCTGCCATCTTCCCTCCTGCCTTAAGATGGATCAAGCAAGCGCCGAGTGTAGACCCCGGCAAGATAGCCGTTGCACCCAAAGTATCAGCCCCGTTTACACCGGCCGTAACCAACAACTTTGTGAATCCCGCGATGTTCCAAGTAGTAAAATCAGAAAATGAGCCCCACAAATAGCGAGGCACGTTCATGTAAGAGCCCATCACACCAAACCCGAACAATCCAGCTCCTCGGCGCATGAACCGACAGTCCTAAACTCGAAACCCAAAACGCTAGACCCTCAGCCCTGAGACCTAAAATCCGACACTCTAAACCCTAAACCCCTAAACCCCTAAACCCATAAACCCCTAAACCTTCTAGGGCAAAGCCTCAACTTCAGACCCTCAACCTGAACTCTGACCGTCCCGGCCTCTCCTCGTCGAGGATCGATTGTATTCCCTGGCAGGAGCCCCCAAAATAAGAGTAGCTGTTCGGTTTAGGGTTTAGGGTTTAGGATTTAGGGTTTTGGGTTTAGGATTTAGGGTTTAGGGTTGTTCGGTTTTGGATATATGAGTTTGGAGTTGCTACTTGGCAGATTCAACATACATCCTGCACCTAAACCCTGAACCGCTAAGAACCTAGCCGATGTAGAGTCGCCACTCTATAGTGAACACCAAAAAGTTGGAAACCGGATTAAGGACAATTAGTGCTGGGATACTCTATATATGACTCTTAAGGATTGAGGCTATTGGGTTTCCAACTCTTGGGCTTCTACTGTAAGCACAGTGAAGCTGACAATGCAGGTACCCTACCCAACTTCTCTGCGCCCGCGTTCAGCGCCTAGGTTTTGGGTTTAGACTACCCACGACTAATTACATTACCTAGGGATCCAAAAACCTCCCGTTTTACGCGTTCTACACTCTAAGTAAGGGGTCATAGCCTACTATTTGGAGGGTTTGGGGTCACAGGTGAAGACCATTCAAGAAATTAAAGGTGCCTTTGGAGGAACTCCCGCCTGGGCCGTTTTCTGCGCCCAGTTCTGGGAGCCCTCTGCCACTCGGTTTGAGAGAGCAGTTGCAAGGATTCAGGGTATAGTGTTTAAGGGTTTAGGGTTTAGGGTTTAGGGGTGTTTATGGGTTTGGGGTTTAGGGTTTAGGTTTCACTATGTTTCAATAATTGATCACATTTGTTAGGAATCGACAATGCTTAACAGAATGCGGGATTTCAGAGGAGCAAGCCGAGCTGTTGAGGGTCATGGATGCGGGCGTTGCTTGTTGTTAGTTAGGGTTTAGGGTTTAGGGTTTAGGGTTTAGGGTGTAGGGTTTAGGGTTTAGGAGTCAGTTGCTGGTGGTTGGTTCTCTGAAGGTAATGTTTCATTCTCGCTGATGTTTCCTTCAAACAAAGGTATCGAGGCATCTGAATAATTACACACGTCTCTTGCAGTCCGTACAACCATATACCTAAAATATGTCCCAAAACCTAGTTCGGATTCGCAAGGCCCCTAGATTTCTACGAAAGCCCTTTCCACGAGACAAACACTGTCTTCAAACCTTCCACAAAGTCGAGGTCGCAGCTGACAAAGTCTTGCTGCCACTACAGTCGTGCATTTGTTTGGGAACCTGAACCCTAAACCCTGAACCCTAAACTCAATACCCAAAAGCCTAAGCCCTAATTAATCCCTAAACCCTAAACCCTGAATCCTAAACCTAAACCTTGTTGCCCCCGCCCCATCGTCTGAACGGTTCGCAGGGCTCCGAGGCCAAGAGAATGGCATTTTAGGGTTTAGAGTTTGGGGATCAGTCGAAACCCCAAGCCTCAAACTCCAAACCCAGGTTTAGGGTTAGGGGGTTAGGGTTTAGGGGTTTAGACTTAGGGTTTACCTTAACCCAAAAGAACCTACCTGTATTTTAAGGACTTAGATACAGAAGTCATAATAAGGAACCCTAGAAAGGTAGGTTCTTTCGGGTCAAGGTAGGGCTTAGGGACCAGGCCACATGAACTTCATCAAGCCGCCAACCCTCCCCCAGCCATCCCCGAAGAAAAGCCTTAAGCCTTAAACCCCCGGTTTAGGGTTTAGGGTTTACCTGTGACCCCAAATCAGGTTATGACCCCTTAAGTAGAGGGTAGAACCCATAAAACGGTAGGTTTTTGGATCCCCAGGTAGGGTTTAGCGTTCAGGGGGGCGAGCTCCCGTAACCAACCCCTAAACCCCAAACCCTAAACCCCTAAACCCTAAACCCCTAACCCTAAACCCTAAACCCCTAAACCCTAAACCCTATAAACAGGCCCTAAACCCTTCTTGCAAGCCTTCGAAGTGCCTGGAGGCCTCGTTATAGAGCCTTTTACAGGAACCGTTGAAGGACTCCCACAAACCCCGTTAAAACAAGATAAGGCCCGGTTTAGGGTTTAGGGTTATCTAAACAACCTTATTTAAAAAAATCACTCAGAAACAGTAGAGTAATATTCATAATGTGGATATATAAGGCCCTTAAAAGTCGCCCCATTTTTGCCTGTTTCTGTATGGGGGCAGTACCCAACTTATACAAAGAACGTACTCAAAATCAATGCTTCGGGGCCTCAGCGCACTCTGCCACATCCCGGAACAGGCGCTCGGAGGCCGTTCGCGCTGTGATGTAAGCGATGACCTAAGCGTTTTGCTTCAAACGGGTTCCATCGTTCTAGCAAGATTCTGTAAGGGTTTAAACTGTAGGTAGTTTAGGTAAAGGTCTAATTGCCTAAAGCCTGAATCCCTAAAATTATACACTACTTGTTCCAGGTGCTCTGTTAAAGCCCTGATAGCCCCGTAGAGAAATCCTTAACACAAAACCTACAGGACAGTAGAAACCCGTCATGAACAGTATTGTTAACCATTCAACCCTCTATGTTACCCTGGGGCTCCAAATAGCCAAGTAGGTACTATCAATCGAGTTTAGAGCCCTAAACCCTAACCCTAAACCCTAAACCCTAGTATACTTGGAGCCTGCCCATAGGCCCCGAAGTAGTTCCTTTTTATGGTTTATATTTTGAATCCTACAAGGTAATCCCAAAAAGAAACTACTTAGGGGTGGGTATTTCGAGTTTAGAGCCCCAAACCCTAACCCTAAACCCAGACTGTTTGTATAGTTTGGAGCCTACTCATAGGCTCCATAGTAGTTCCTTTGTGGGATTACCATGTAGGATACTGAATGCAAACCACAAACAGGAACTACTTGGAGCCTACGAGTGGGGTTTATGTGTAGGGTTTAGGGCTGTGGGTTTAAGGTCTTAGGCTGCTAACCCTAAACCCTAAACCCCTAAGCCCTAAACCCTAAACCCCTAAGCCCTAAACCCTAAACCCTAAATACAGGGTTCCTCTACCAGGGCTTGGGTTCAGGGATCGAGATTTCGGGGTCGGGGCTTCGGGTTTTGGGGATTAGGGCTATAGGGGTTTAGGGTTTAGGGGTTTGGGGGTTTAGGGTTTAGGGGTTTAGGGCTTTAGGGCTTCGGGGTTTAGGGGTTTAGGGTGTTGGAGGTTTAGGGGTTTAGGGCTTAGGGGTTTAGGGGTTTAGGGTTTCGGGTGCGGGTTGAAATTTTAGGGCTTACCTAAACCCTACATGACCTACCGTTTCCCCGGCTCCTTATGTGCATTTTCATATAAAGTTTACCTTCAACATGAGAAGGGTGTTATCCGGTACCCCTTGACAGAAAACCTGCACCCTTTAAGAGAACCCTGAAGGCCTTAGCGGAGGGTGTTTGAGCAAGAATAGAGGGTACAGGGTGCTTGGGTTGCCTAGCTAGGCCCAAACCCTTTCTGCCCTCAGTTGTGCGCAAAGCCCAAACCCCCAAACTTCAACCCTACACACCAAACCCTTAACCTTGCTCGTCCCACAAAGGTTATCGTACTCCATACAAAATAGCTGTACTGCAAAAACGCAGACCCCAGGACAGTCCCTTCTGTAACTTTTGCCCCTTTGGCCAAAAAACTTCAACCCAAAAACTAAACCCTAAACCCTGAACCCTAAACCCAAACCCCTAAACCCTAAACCCAAAACCCAAAACCCTAAAAAACACTGCTCCGCACCTTGGCCACAGGCGGGACCCGCGAAAGGGCCGGCAGCGAAATCGCCTCCGAGGTTGCATTTTCCCTAACCCTAGGCTTCCAGGGACCTTATTATTGGGTCCTTAAAGGGGTCTGGGGCCCTAACTATCAGGTCCTTGGAAGCCTTGGGTAATTACCCTAAGGTTTAGGGTTTAGAGTTTAGGGTTTAAGATCTCCACCCTAAGGTAGAATCCCATAAAGTGGTAAGCTTTGGGATCCCTATGTGTAATCATATTGACGATAGTGAGCTTGTAGGAGCCTAGGGTTTGCTGGTAGGTTTAAATACCATGATATAGGGGCAGCAAGGCATAATTACTAGTGGAAAATAGTCCGACTCCTTTTGGCACATATATATATATATATTGCATGTGTATGTGCAGGCATGGATGTATGCATGCATGTATGTATGTATGTATGTATGTATGTATGTAGGTATGTATGTATGTATTGCTATATATATATGTATATATGTAGTGTGTGTACACCTGCTATACAAATGATATTTGATATATACACACAGGTAACTGCAATAAGCAAGTAGGTACACATAAGAGGTCTAGGTAAAACCTCAGGTAAACCCTGAAAAGAGTAGGGTCACCTGATGATGGTAGCGTAGAAGTTATTGGATCGCAGCCTAAACCCCAAACCCTAAACCCTAAACCCTGAACCCTAAACCGCCGAAACCCAACACCCAACTAGCTCCAAGACTTTCCTACTCTTCGCTCGCAACAACCTTACGAGTATATATGTCCAATGAATATTGTTGGGTTTAGGGTTTACGGTTTAGGGTTTAGGGTATGCCTTACAAAAGCCCTACGCCCCCGCCCCCCCTCCCCCCCCCTCAAAAACTATAAACTTTTACACAAGGCCCTGATAAGTCCCTATAAAAAACCCGTACAAAAGTCTCCTACCGGGATTGAAAAAATCTAATTCTCTCTAAACCCTAAACCCTAAACCTACAGCAGCGACTTGCGGGGTCCTAGGGGAGCGAAATGTTGGAACACCGAAAGGTTAAGGTTACCTACTTTTTTCTACCTCTCTTACGGTTTAGGGTTTAAGGTTTAGGGTCTTCTTCAACAACCAGGCCCCAAAAAAAGATCAAGCTTTTCAAGATAGACCTGATAGCTGAGGCCACAAAGTTCAAAAACTTCTGCCTTTGGCGATCTAAGTCTACTACCTGCAGTCTCCATTGTAGTTCCTTTTTGGGGTTACCTTTTAGGATCCTTAATATAGAATTGGTTAAACCAAGAAATTGAACTACAATGGAGACTATAGGTAAAACCCTAAACCCTAAACCCTCAAACTCTAAACCCGAAACCCTTAAAACCCTAACCCCTAAAACCCTAAACCCTAGCCCCTAAGAGTCTAGCTAAGGCAAAAGATCACGTGTACGAACCCCAGCTCTTCTAGCGCTTGGTCTGCAAATGTCGCCTGATGGGAGTTCGAAATCCCCTGAACCCCTGAACTCCTAAACTCAACACCGGAACCCTAAACCCTCAAGGCCCAAGGTTTAGGGTTTAGGGTTTAGGAAGGCCAAAAACCCCAAAACCTAAATCCTCAAGGTCCTCAACCCAAAACCTTAAAGGCACTTAGCCCTGAAATACCTAAGGCCTGGCTCGAAAGGAACACTGCGAGAAGCTGCCGCATCGCATGCCTACGTGGCTTGGGATTGTTCGGTGCTCAGGGTTTGGGGTTTAGGGTTTTAGGGTGATTGGGGTTCAGGGTTTGGGGGTTTAGGGTTCAGGGCTTAGGGTGATTGGAGTTCAGAGGTTTAGGGTTCAGGGGCTTAGGGTTTTAGGGTTTAGGGTTTAGGGTGATTGGGGTTCAGGGGTTTAGGGTTCAGGGGTTCAGGGGTTTAGGGTCTTAGGGTTTAGGGTTTAGGGTGATTGGGGTTCAGGGGTTCAGGGGTTTAGGGTTTAGGGTGAT
>CAJNJA010005614.1:5956-17570 GCA_905231915.1 Symbiodinium necroappetens
ACATACATACATACATATGCATGTACCACGGGAAGCCAATCCTGCGTTCGAAGCCTGAGGTATGAAGACGGCAGCTGAGCCGAGACATAAAGCTTCGGTTCTCATTCCTGCAGAAAGATGGCCACAATCCAAAAAAAAAATTAAAGGGATGAGCTGCCATGCCGTGAAGGGCTGAGCTTCCGAAGTTGGTGGTTTCTGGCCCTGGGATTTCGAGTGGTGGACTGCAGGAGCGTGTCGAGTCGTTGAGGCCATAAACTCACGTTGGGTTCTAGGGTTTAGGGTTCCAGGGTTTGGGTTTAGACTTTGGGGTTTAGGGTTCAGGGTTTAGGGTTCAGGGTTTAGGGTTTAGGGACTGCAGAGAGCCCAAGTTATCTTCCTCAAGAAATTTACCACATGTCACCCTCTCTCTCACACACACATGTCCTGCCTACAAGATTCTACAGGATATATAGGAAAGGCTGTGCTTTACTAAACGCACAAGACGCTTCGCCGAACAACAAAGGATGGGCAGTCTTGATGAACCCTGACAGCTAAATCCCTCCATCCCCCTCCCCCTCCCTCAAGAATCCTAAACTCTGCAGCCTAAACCTCCCATCAACCTGAAATCTTACCAGCTCGGTGTTTGAACGAATGCCCCGACAGAGCTGAGGGCAAGACAAAGATCGCGCCCATGTTGTCATAGTGCTCGATCTGGGTGGTGTACCTCGGTACTAGAAGGAGCAGAGGATCTAGAAGTAGGCCAAAATTTGAGTTATAAGTCCCCTATTCGGGGTTACCCTACTTAAATCTCTGCTTACAACCTACTTACTAGGTCCGCTAATCCTCCAATTACGCTCAGCAACCAATGGCAACCAAACTCCTTCAAGGTTCAATGAGCCCTGCAACTTCAGTGCACGCCGGAATTCTCACCAGAGCAGAGGTAACCCTCTGGATCTCGCTTTACGAGCCACCGAGAGAGACAGAGAGAGAGAGAACTAAAGAGATCGATACATAGGTACAAGTGGGTAGACAAGTAGATAACTAGTCAGGTAGGTAGACAGGCAGATGAGGTAGATTAGATAGAAACTGGGACAGAGAGACAACGAGAGGGGGAAAGACCAAGTCCAACTTACTAGCGTCGCGCGAAGGAGAAAGCTCCAACTATACACTCACTCGTATTCTGAAGCAGGCCTTTACTTATACACTTTCCAACTCACCAAGTATGAACAACAACAACAATTCCAACTCTTTCGTCTAAGCTGCTGCTGCCGCGAGAGACCTAGGCTCTTGCTGCAGAAGTCGTTGGCGAAGGATCGCCAATCCTCGCAACTTCCAGGCCCCAGAGCCTTTAAGCAAACCAAAGCAGAAGCCCTATGAAGGCCTTTAAACTAAACCCTAAGCGGGGGCTTGGGCTCTATAAGCTCTATAAGCCCTAGAGCCGAAATCGCGTGTAGACTTTGAGGAGTCTAGGGTTCAGGGTTTAAGAAGCCCTCAGTCTTTTGGCCCGGTATGGAGCATATCAGTGAAGCCGGTAAGCCCTCAACTAAACCCTCGTACACCCGAAGCGGCTTTCGGTTCGGGTGCTGCAGATCGGGCATAGGAAACCCTAAACCCTAAACCCTACGAGTCACGGGAGGTCAGGCGGATTCTGATCAGGGTCTGGTAGGTAGCTTTTAGAGGATCCTCGGACTGTTCGGGTTTAGCTTGTAGGGTGCAGGGTAGTCCTTTCTCCCGCAAACTTCAAAGGGTCTAGGGTTGAGGGCTAGCAAACAGACGGCATAGAGGTAGTTCTCTAAATTAGGGCCCCTTCCTGAGGTCCGCAATATAGTACGGCACCCTTATAGAAAGGACCCTAACAGTAACCCTAATTTAGAGGACGACCCATATAAGCTGTCTCTCACCTAGGCCCATTGGGAACTGCTGCCACCAAACCCAACAGGTTGTACAGGTCCTGCAAGGGCTGAACGAAAGCAGATCACCGACCCCAAATGCTAGATCTTAAACCCTGCAGTAGGCCCTAAACCAGAAACAAACCCAAATCCTAAACTGTTAGGCCCTGAACCCTATACGAAGGTCAACAAGATCAATGACCTCGTTGCAAGAAATGTCCAGAGTGAAACCTGAATCCCACGCTACATCACTGTGATAAAGCCAAAGCTCCTGACGCAGAACTCTAACTATTCTAAACCCTAAACCCTAAGCCCTAAACCCTAAACCGTAAACTCTAAGCCCTAAACCCTATCCTCATCGACCCAAGCTCCAACGTGTACAACTCTGATCATTACACTAAAACCCTGACAAACTTTGATTGCTTCTTGACTACATTGGTTTAGGGTTTAGGGTTTTGGGTTTCTTTTGCAGATCGGATGTTCCGTTTAGGGTTTATAGGGCTTGTAAGTAACAACATGGGGTGGAGACCTGAGTGTACGCTTCAACAGAGGTCTTCTGAGCCTATTTATTGGATGCGGGCAAGGCGTCGATGTCTGGGAACGTCACCAGGTGCGCGTTCCTGACGCAAGGACCCACAACAAATCTGCTGGATTTTTAGGGTTTAGGGTTTTAGGGTTTCGGGTTTAGGGTTTTAAGTTTTAGGGTTTTAGGGTTTTCTGCTGGGTCGCACCGCTCTAAAAATGCTTGTTGCTGGTGTGGGAAAGGTGCCCCTCTGTGCTGCCGGAAAGCATTCTTGCAAGTGCTTGCCAACACGTCCAGCTGTGCATGCAAACACACTCCGACATCTGTACCATGCAATGAATACAAATATAATTCCAACACCACATCCACCATGTCCAAACGCAGTACAGACGCACATCCATCCATCCCTCCATCCATCCATTTATTTATCCATCCATCCATCCATCCATGCAAGGAAGTCCAATGACTTGCACAGCGCGTTGTCATAGTAATTACAGTGCTGCAAGAACTTAAATTGGCCACAAACTACCATACAGACCCTACACTCTAAACGTTAAACCCTCCAGGTCCAGAAGTTTAGGGTTTAGGGTTTAGGATACCCTAAGGCCCTAAACCCTTTAACCCTCCAGGTCCAGAAGTCTTCAGCATTGCCAAGAGTCATGTTGCCCGTCGCCCCGCCAAACTTGCAGCTGTGCGGGACCTGCCCGGCACAAGGTTAGGGTATATAGGGCTTCCATAAGGCTTCTATAAGGTATATAGACCTTCTATAAGGCTCCTATAACGGTAACTACCCAAGTCGGGTCTGAAGGTCGTTAGCGCTTTCAGGTCCTAGTGGATCTGTACAGGCAATTCAGTCAGAGGTTATGAGCTTTTAGTCGGTGGAACGAATGTAACTTGCCTTTTTAAAGCTTGAAGGTTTGGGTTTTTAGGGCTTAGAGGTTGGGTTCAAGGATTTCCAGGGTTCAGGCGGCTGTGGTGCTCACTCAGCTCATGGCCGTAAGGTTTAAGGCTTAAGGCGTGCTGTGTTCGAAAAGCTCGGCGTTGACCAACTGCGGTGAAAAAGACCCAGGCCTAACAGTGCAACTGAAGCTAAAAGTTCTCAATGCAACTCTCACGTTGGCTCGTTGAAGCAGTCCCGAAGCTATCATCCAAACCTGCCCCTCAAACCGAAAAAAACAAACAAAAAAACAGCTGAAAATGCAACACGCATGCCTGCTTCAGAAGCTCCAGCTGGGCCTCAATCCGTTCAATAAAGACCTGGAGAGGTCTTTCTATCCGGCATAAGTCTATCCCAGTGGTAAATTAAGGTCCCCCAAACACGGACTTTGGCTTGTTTACGCAATGGAGAATGCAGGGACAGTGAAGCAGGTTGACAGCGGGTCCAAAACTCCAAAGAGAATCAGTACCTGAAAGCAACATTCATTCTTCAACAACACCGTTTTTGTGAACCCTAAACCCTAAACCCTAAACACCTAAAGCCTAAACCCTGTTGGTGATTTTTTGTTGCTGGCTCGCCGCCCTCCGGGCTGAAGTTGTCCAAGGAATTCGCACATCTTTTGGAATTCATTGGGCCCGGTCTTCAGTTCCGAAGGCTCCTACGGCTCTTCTTTTCAAGTCGAAGGATTAGGGCTTAAGGTTTAAGGTTTAGGGTTTAGCGTTTGGGGCTTAGAGTTTAGGGTTCAAGGTTTAGTGTTGGAACCCTGTGTGACTCAATGACTGCACCTCCCAGAAGCCCAGTGGAAATGCGGCAAATACCCGGTGACAACACTGCATCCCCCCCCCCGAACCCTGACATATCTATAAGCTCATAAGCCCCAGAAGCCCGAACAATGAAAACCGCTGCAGCAAATGGAACACATAGGGATTCTATGTATGTTACCAGAATGAATGGGGATCTATAGAAATAATATGGGTTCTCTATTATGGTGACATGAATTAAATCCCCTAACAAACACTCAGCCTGTGCAGCCCTAAACCCTAAACCCCGAACCCTAAACCCTGAACCCTAAACCCAAAAACCTAAAACCCTGAACCCTAAACCCTTTCCACAAGCCCCCTGAACTCCACAGTCCCTCCCTCGCACCACTTACAGGGCCGTAGCCTTCTTGACCAACATGCCCCCTGCAAAACCCAAAAGAAACAAACAACAAAGACCCTACACAAACTTATCTATTTGTGCATAACAATTGATAATAATAATAATACTACGATCTATCCATCTATCTATCTATAGTCTATCTATCTATCCATCTATCTATCTATCCATCTATCTATCTATCCATCTATGTATGTATGTAGGTATGTAGGTATGTATGTATGTATGCATAATGATAATATCCACTACCAATTATAAACATCAAGACACGCCGTTTTAAAGCACCATGTTGAAAGCCCAAAGGGCCTTAAACTCCTTGGCCAAGTTGGTGGGAGACGCAGGCTGGCCATGGGTTTTTGCCTGGGTTTTTTGGGGTTAGGTATATAAGGGGGCTTCAGGGCTTTTTTTCATAGGGTTGAGGGGTTCTTTCCGGGCACCGATCTGAATCAAAGACGAACGAAGTTCCGGGCATGTTTCGTTTTGGGGTTGTGGATTCCGGCTTTTGGAGATTTCGGGTGTGCTGTCTGCGCGCAGCTTGGAGTTTAGGCCATGGGTTTGGGGTTTAGGTCATGCCTCTGCTATATCAGAAACATGACCGACCAGCATGCCGAACAGTTTAAGCCCTGCTGGTCCAGTGATTATCCCTAACAAACAGTATGAAGTAACTCAAGATGAATCTTCAAGGGTTGTAGATGGCTGCTAATACCATAAGAGGTTAACGCTTACAACAACCAAGAATCTTGTCAGAGGGCCTTTGCTGAAGAGTGGGGTAAGAGGCTTTAATTTAAGCACCTCGTCACAGCGAGGTGAGCCTTAACTACTTAGACCGTCATATGGGTAGTTCTCTAATTAGGGTCCCTTTTAGGGTCCTTTTTATAAAGGTGCCGTATTACATTGGGGACTGAAAAAAGGACCCTAATTTAGAGAACTACCCATATGTACCTACGTTTGGACTACCTTGTATTCCTGTTGGGGGTTCCAAGCCACAGACAAAAAAACACGTATCTCAGGAGAAGTGCTACAACTCAGCGTCTAGATCGAGGACTAGCTGCTTCGGTCGCTTGGGTGGGAGGCCTCTCTTAGTTCCAATCATCATGGTACAGCGGTTTAGGGTTTAGGGTTTAAGGTTTAGGGAGGGCCGGGGTAATGGGCATCGAAACTTCGGCTTAGCGACAAAGGCGCGCTGGCTCGAAGTGTAGGAGGGATGATGATGGTTAGCCACGGGAGCTTGATGGGGCTTGGACTATCCGGATGAGGTTAAAGATTGCTTACTCTGCAACTAAACCCTATTCGGTTCACTCCTTAGAGATGTCTCAGTGACCTCGCACGTAGGGCCTTAAATGCGGACGACTGTGAGGGCCATCATAATCTATCCCACGAGCCAGTAAAAGAAACAGAATGTGGCGTAGAGTCGCCAGCATCCCCTGATGATATTCGTGCTCTTTTCTACTACTATTCAGCGTGGCTTTTCAGAAGCAAAAATAAGAAAAGCTGAGGGACACTACTGGGGGGGACCGACACCAGTTGGGTGAGACACTCCCGAAAGAATCTGGCCAGGCTACCAGCATGGGCATGTCCCAGTCTGGCAGCTTCCCTGCACGAAACAGTAGGATTCAGGAAGGCTCGAAGCATCTTGGGTGAGGGGAGTTTGGACCAATTTTCCCAAACCCGCGACCCAATAATAATAATAAGCCTTAGGTCAAGTTACCTTTGTAAGAAAGTGACTCGGTGGGATCTGCAGGTTTCCGGCAGGCAACACCTCTCTGAACTCTAAACTCTACGTCCTACACCCACCGACCCTCACTTGATTAATGAGCCCTGCAAAACGAAAAGCCTCATCACTTACAAACCCATTAAGCCCATGACCGCAGCGGTTTCGACTCCAATGTACAAGCCTACGTACCGATGGTTTGGTGGGATAAGGTGAGTTCCGTCAGAAGGATGCCGTTGCCTTTTGGATGAGGCTTGTGCTGTCTCGGTTACGGTTTAGGGACGACGGCTCGTGTCCCTTGGTTCAGGGTTCGGAGCTTTGTCAGTTTATGGCCGAGGGTTATCGGGGCTCGGTCGTGTCACAGTTTGTTGTTGTTGCGCTTAGGACGAAGAGGGCAATGCAGTTGGCGGGGTGTGGGTGGGCCTTGTTTTGGGACCGCTGGCTTTAACAAATAAGAACTTCGGGGAGTTTTAATTGCCTGAAATCCTTCGAAGAAAAGCCGACACTTGATCCCCAAGATCCGTGACCGGCCAATCTAGTTCCCCAGGAGCACATCTACGTCACTAAGCCGAAAACCAAGCCTGCAGAGCCCCCCAAAAGCCCTAAGCCTTAAGCACTTAAACCCTAAACCCTAAACCCTAAAACCCTAACCCCTAAACCCTAAAACCCTAAACCCTGAAACCTAAAACCCTAAACCTCCTAAGCCCTAAACCCCTTAAACCCTAAACCCAAAGCCCCCTAAACCCTAAACCCCCAAAACCCCCTAAACCCCTCCGTGCTTAGAAGCCTCGGATGGTCTCCACCAAGGCCTCCATCGAGGGAATATAACCTGGGCTTCCCGCCAAAGTATCTAATGGACCCTTAGGGTTAAGGATGGTTAATGCTGAGATTCCCTCTAGATGTGTAGAGATACACACATAGATAGATAGATGGATAGATCGATAGATGCAAAGATACATAGATGCCTAGATACAACAGATACATAGATACATACATACATACATACATACATACATACATACATACATACATACATACATACACACATGCATCGAAACAACGGATTGTAGATGCATACGTTCTACTTTAAGGGCATGAGGATAAGACTGCTCCAACTTTCTGGGTTCTACTCTAAGGCTTTTGGGACCTCAGGGGCTCCATTTTCAGGACCAGCAGGTTCTGTAAGACTTTAGGATTCAGGGTTAAGGGTTTAGGGTCTAGGGCTCAGGGAGAAAATGGGACTCAGACCTTCAGGGCTCAGGGTTTGAGGGGCTTCGGGCCTAGGGTTTGTAGGAACTTTGGGTTTGTATAGCGTTCAGGGTGTCCGGGACCAGGGTTTAAGAGTTTAAGGGTGTGTAAACAAAGCAACCCAAAAGGGCGTTGTGCAGAGGGATGTCAGCTTTTGGGGGAAACCCAGAAACTCAGGAAGTACTGTTGATGGTATAAATGCTGCATTACCTTCAGGACCTAAACTATGGGAATTATATAGTGCAGGGTTTATACCATCAACCGTAGTAAGTGTTGGTTTTAGGAAATTCAGGATTCATCATCATGCGCCCCAGGGTGCTTCTCGGAGCGCGAAAAACGGTTGCGGCTCGGAGCTGCTCGGCAAAAGTACCGAGGAGTACGTCGAGGTTTAGGCTTTAAGGTTTTGGGTTTGAGGGTTTCGGGGTTTCGGGGTTTAGGGTTTGGGGTTTAGGGTTCAGGGGTTTAGAGTTTAGGGCTAAGGGGTTTAAGGATTCAGGAACGAGGGTTTTGAGCTGTTAATGCAAGGCCGCGCAACACGGCTTCATGCATTGTCATCACAGTGCCTATGGTCTAGGTTTTACTCACCAAACTGCAAACGAGAAACCCTAAATCGTCAACTACAGCCCCAGACCTTTACTGATTATGTATTCCTTTGGCACCAAAAAGCAAGAATTTTAAACTCTAAACCCTAAACCCTAAACCATCGAACTTCAGCCACAGCGGCTCCGGTGAATGGCATCCCGGAGGAGCATCGGAGTCGCCGTGTTGTTGATATCCTTCAAAGAAGCTGCGCATTGTCGTCATGTTTAGGGTTTAGGGTTTAGGGGTTTAGGGTTTAGGATTTAAGGCTTAGGGTTTCGGCATTTGGACTTCTAGCCAGAAGCTTTAGTTGGTGCCCGAGGCCTTGGAGACTACGAACGATTGTGCTGTGAGCCTCACTTGAAGCTTGCCAGAGCCGAATGCCCTCCGTTTAAGGAATACATTCTCAGTCATATACAGCCTTTAATAAGTACATTGCATCCATCCACCCAGACATCCATCCATCTATCCATCCTCCCAGTCTATCCATCCATGGATACATTGACATACCTACCTACGTATACACATTTCTTTACGTCTGCTTTGCCGGTTGGCAAACCCGTATAAACCGAGTACGTGCGGGCACCATCTCAGTGGAAAGCCGCCCTGTCTGCACTTCCACCCTACCGAAAGGCATCCTACTCGTTTCACCCGCCGTTTCTATACAGTTCGAAGGGTTCTAATTAGCCTGAATTAACTACAGCATGAATTATGCACCCGAGAACCGAGTTTACGGTCTGACTCTCCAGACCGAAGATAGACCGACGAACCTCGGACACACTATGTCATCCTCAGAAGATTCGAGCTCATGGGCCGGCTTGATGGTTCTAATGTAGGCACCTGCTTAAGAAACCCTGGCTATATAACTCCCATAACATTAGGATTCATTAACCCCCAAATAAAGTCCCAGGGTCTCTTAATCAGGGTCCTATGTTACCCCCACCCCGCCAGTGACCTCTTTGCTGGAAGCTTAAGTTCTGTGCGCCCTTCTCGTTCTTTGGTTCTACTGGCCATTGGGCCCTCGACCAGAAACCCCAACCCTGAATCCCGCCTACAGCCGGGTAAGCGCCTCAAAAACAAATTCAAAAACAAACCTAACGCTAAGGCCTTAAGATGCGTACTGTATACCGAAGCCTTGCCCTGCAAACCTGTCCGTACCCCCAAAGCCCATGCTCGCAGGATTGCTTAACATGTTTTCCTCAAGAAGCTCTCAAGGAAACCGCTTCAAGGAGTCGTGCTTGCAAGTATCAACTCCTCAAATGCTGTTTTTGGCCCCAGGCCAACTCGCAAAACTCCGGGCGCTGTCCTGACTCGTCAGCGCGAAGTGCACCCACTCCTGCACCACCAAGATGGAAAACACAATCCACGAACTTTTGATGAATCACCTCAAGTTGCCAACAGCTCTTCTCTAAACACACAGGACCCTGTTCAACTCCACCTTGGTGAGGTATTTTCGGGCGGTACAAAAAGGAAGCCCACACAGCGGCTTTACTTCATAAGTAGGATTTTTATGATGGTTTGATGAGGCTTTCGTATAGGAGTATCTTATTGCAGCTTGTAGTATAGTTGTGCATAAGGATATATAGTATTAGTAACTATTCCGAGTCCCAACTACGCTTATCAGTCGAGAGAACCACGCCAAGAAACGTCCAAGCTTAAGGGTCAAGGTTTGGTAGGGTTCATGGCTGTGTGGTTCTGAACTTTGCCGAAGACAGTCCCAACCAGAACTAGCTCAAACATGCAAGTCGGAAGACCCCAAATCTGCTGAGTACTTGCCAGGGGCATGTATCTCCTAGCATCAAATCCGATGCGACCTGACCTGTATCGAGATACCTCAGGTTGCTTTTCCCGGCGGATCCTATCCATCAACCCGCATAGCCCTAACAAGGCATTGCATTGCAGGATCTAGGCAGTTTGTGTGCGGGTCCCAACCCTAAACCCTAAACCCAAAACCCCTAAACCCTAAACCCCAACTAAAGGGTGAACTCCTGGCCATCTTCGGCCTGAACAATGAGACGCTGTCACCGCAGGGGGTTGCAAGAGACGCCAATATGGTGCTGAGAAGCTTCGCACAAGCTTGCTTAAGGCGGCTGCTGAAAACGTCTGCTTCATCATCATCATCATCACAATTTTCGTCATCATTACCATCATCATCTTCATCATTATAAGAATCCTCGTCGTCATCCGGATCAGAGAGACCAGTGACCACCATGGTCTTCTTCCCTCCAGGGGATTCCACTGCGATTGTGTCTAATTATGCTGCTCTACTTGTAGTTTTGCTTGCAGCAAGCTCTTGCACGCCATTGATATGGCATGGGTATGTACAAGGACCGCTGCTTGCATGTGCTCGACCTTCGCAATGGTACTCGCAACGTGCAGGCTTCCAGTCAAACGCGAGTTTCTCCTCGACGTCCACACCAGCCAGCTAGTTAGCAAATGAAATTCAAACCATCACACTATCACAAACTCTAAACCCTAAACTCAGAACTTTGAACTCCTTGTACTTCTCGAGGCCCAACTCGTCAAATCGTTTCTTGATGAAGTACTCCACAGCCTCACGAGCAGGGTTTAGGCTTGAGAGTTTAGGGTTCCTTACGAGCAGACTGCGCATGCACATAGATTGTTATCCAATATAGGGTCCCCGTTTCCCGAAATAGTAGGGCACCCTTTTAAAGAGGACGCGAAAAAGGAGCCTAATTTAGAGTACTACCCAC
The DNA here is from genome assembly GCA_905231915.1 of Symbiodinium necroappetens. Classification (NCBI taxonomy): domain Eukaryota; class Dinophyceae; order Suessiales; family Symbiodiniaceae; genus Symbiodinium; species Symbiodinium necroappetens. The sequence goes on from CAJNJA010005614.1 coordinate 16,695, forward strand.
ATGATGTTGCCAATATCGATGTATGTTTGTAACAACCCGAATGGCAAGCTACTACAGTACGCTGTCCGATACCGTTGATGTAGACTTGTAGATCACAATCTCGGAGCACACACACACACCAAAACCGAAGCCCATTGGAGTGTAAGGCTCGGGGTCGAAGATACCGCCCACGTGCCTTCACATCGTGGTTCGTGACCTGGCATGCAGCGCCAAAGGTCCGAGATCGCAGGAAGCCACATAGCCCTGCAAGAACCCTGATGAAGTCCTGTCCTAAACCCTAAACCCTAAACCCTAGCAACGCCTCTAAAAGCTGAGATCAAGGGTTTAGGTTCCAGGGGGCCTTTAGCATCCATGCTATCCGAGATGCACCAATCCATTCCGGAAAAGGATTTAGGATTTATGACTCATGCCTCGGATTGAAGTGGTGTAGCAATCCCTCTACCCGAAACCCAAAACACACGCCACAGACACGAAATCCTTAACCCCACACCCGGTAAGTTAGGCTGACAGGAACCGGCTTCGGGCTTGAGGGGCTTTTTGCACTTCGAGTTTGTGGTGGAAGGTTTTGGGGGGACGTCATCCTTGAGCCCTGAAAATTCCTGCAAAGACCAACACATAACAGTCGCAAACGGTTTGGGGTTTAGGGTTTGGGGTCTAGGGATATATAAGCCTCCGGCATATGCTTTCAGCACGTCCATAACCACTCAGGGGTTTGCCTTTCCGAGGGTTTATGCAGTTTCGGCTTTATTCCAGTTAGAAGGGAAGGAAAGGGTGTCAAGGGAGATCACTAGACAACAAAGCAAGCACCCTAAACCGAAAACTAGACAAAGACAACAAGCCGCTCCAGGTTTGAAACTGAAGCTTACCGCACTTCCC
>CAJNJA010005615.1:0-17567 GCA_905231915.1 Symbiodinium necroappetens
GTTCGGACAGGCTTTGGTCCTCGAGGTCGCGAAGGAGGCGAAGGCACTCCTTCTTGGGTGGTGAAGCACAGAAACTGAGGAGGGTGTGATCGATACCAGGAATTCTTCGGTATGCGAACGAACGCCATGAAGTCCAGGTTCGCCGCCAAGTTCTTTTCCCGTGTCCAGAGTTTTGCGTCGCGACATTTCTGCTTCCAGGTGAAGGTGGGTAAATTGCCAGCTCGCAGGGCATCCGGAACTCCCGCGAAGGCCAGCAGGACAAAGTGTCGGCTTCGGCCGGCCGAATTCAAAAATGAGGAGACAGGTGTTCTTCCAGTTTCGAGGCTTGGACAAAAGCTGAAACTCGGATCCTTCAACATCCACTTTGACTACAGTGTGCGGGTCCGTCAAAGCTTCTTCAAGCGAGATTGCTGGCACCAGCCGAGTCGCAAGAGGCATCACCGCAACGTTTGACAGTTGGGCACTGGTCCTTCCAAGTCTGCAAAAGATAGGCACGGCATCGCCTTGAGTTCCTGGTGCCAACCGGTGAAGAACATGTCGGCGGGCTTTTTGAAGAGACGTCCCTCCGACGCTTGCATAAGTAGGGTGTTGTCGTGATGCACAAGGTCTGGCCCGAAGAACGTCCTGAGAGGCGTCTTGAACTCTGAGTCTTCCTGCCTGCTCAGACTCGCTGTGGATAAAGCAATAGCCCTTATCACTTAACAGCCTCTTCAGAATCCCTGTGTGTGCCATGGCTTGGCCTTGGCATCCCGAGCCCCAGGGCTTCAAAGCCACAAGCCTTCGGCAAAGCGGAAGTGCAAGAATGATGGCCATCCGACTGGGAAGACTGCTTTACATTGCGAGCAGGTCGATTCAGGCAAACGTGGCTGCAGTCTAAATTCCTGACGTTCGTTAACTGCCGCTGCCATCATTGGACAGCTGCACAACATCGTGACAGGCTGCTCGCTGCAGCCCACTTGCCTTATCGTCGATGTATCGACGGCGCTGTGACTTTGACAAGGGCCGCTAATCCGTGTCTACAGCATGTAACGGGCGGTTCCTAGCGTAGCTGTTCTGTCTCATGCTCTATCCAGAATCACTCGCGGAGCAGAGGCTTCTCCTCGCACCTTAGCGAAGTAAGAAACAGATGACATCAGCGTCGGAACTGGTGTGAACACAGCGTCGAGGAAATGCAGGCTCGGCTGCTGCTGGCCCGGCGGAAGATCCCAACTGCGCTGTGAGGTTGGAGATGTCGGCACAGGTGCTACTGAGGTGATGGACCATGTCCTGGCTGACCAGGGCTGGATCTTGGATGTTTCTGACTCTGATGCCTTGGCCTTTTGCTAGTCCTCAGGCCCGCACCCGAAGTCTCTGGAGCTGCTCGCACGTGGTGTTGATTGCTTTTCGCTGGTTGTACTGTCTTTTCTCCAGCTCCTGTGTTGGCAAAATCTGATGATTAAGTTAAACCTGTTTCCCAAATACCACAGGATGCCAAAGGCTTCATCTTCACATGTTGGCGCGTGGCTTGAACATCTGAGCACTGTCCTGCATCTCCTCCCCCAAGATTGCGGCAATGCCATCAGCCATCTCCTCGCACGCGAGGCTTTGGATTCTCAGATATTCACAGAAAAACATCACGTGAATCAACCACACTTTATGCCGAGTGCTGCACCGTGGAGTGGTCCCGGGCCAAGGCCTTGACTTTTTCAAGGGCCTGAAGACTCAGTCGTTCGAACGCGGTTTAGTCGGACACTGACTCTTTTTTCGTTGCCTGCTCTGCGCTGTTCTCATATGTCTCGACATCCGTCGGCTGGGCACCCTTCGCACACAGAAACTCACGACGCAGAGCACCTTAGAATCAGAAGAATCACTAGAAGCCAACCTCCAGCTCGCCAAGAGGAAGGCCTTGGACATCTGGGGCCGGATACAGAACGTGATTTGGAGAGGTGTTCGATGACCCGTAATGTTAGGGCTCACGCTTAGAGTTGTTAGTGCTTTGTCAAATCCACCCGTGTCGCGGCCCTCCGCTTTGGCAAGGTCCTCTCATGCAGGGACGCCCCGATGTCTTTTCGGGAAGAGTCAGCAGTCCTGGTATTGCCTAATCTTTTCGCTCAGGTAGGTGGCACACAGGGCCTAAGCTCCAACACTCCTGCGAAGGTTCCAAAAGCCGCGACAATGCTAAGCTGAGGGCCCTGCCGAGTAATCGAGGCGAGTCACCATGTTGGTCAGGCCCACCTGCACACAGCAGTCCCCGTAAGAGCACGCAGTGAGTCGCAGTACAGGCATCCGAGATGACACCAGTGACACTTTACTTCACACATCTGCTCCGCTGCAGCGCATCCCTCGCATCTTCCTTTTCTCAGTTTCTTCTCTATTCTCATCTCTCATCGGCCCATGGCCGATGGCCTTGAAGTCCTGGAGCTCGAAGGCAGGATCCACCTTCCTGCGAGGCACCAGAGCGTCGCGGCGGGACAGCGGGGTGGGCGAGCGCTTCTTTAAGCACTTGCACGGCACTCAGAACATGGGCCCGTCTTGTCGTAGTCGATTTGGGAGTTCTTCAAAGTGCGCAGCGCTTGTGAGGCAGGGATGCCCTCCACGATGTCCCGCAGAAGACTGCCAGCAGTGCATTTTCTGCTAGTTATCACGTCGCAGTGGCAGACTGCAGCGGGGACAGGCCCTATGGCCGAAAGCGCCGGAAGAACATAATGATTGCAGGCAACGACAAAAATATTCTGCCTCGGAGTAATCTTCCGCTCGCTGCCTCTGATCTCATTCAGCTTTGCAGAATCGAAGATCAAAGAAGCTGGACAACAATTCCAGGTCGAAAACAGTCGACGGCTTCGAGCTGAGCTGAGCACTTAGCAAAGCATCTTCGTCGTTGTTGTGCTCCTGCAGATCTTCTCTTTACAACTCCCAGCCTGCTGCGTGCATGCAAAAGCGGAGCATCTGGCCGTAGGATTCTCCTTGCGCAGTGCATCCCAAATGGAACTGAGGTTCCTGGCCAAATGAGTCACCATGCGATGGCTCTCATTCAGGCAACCGATCGCTGCTGGTCAAATGTCAAACACTTCCACCACTTCTGCAAATGCTGCCGAAGCAAGCAACGTCTTGTACCCGAGGATGGGGCACTCGTTCTTTCCGCTTGTTTTGACGTGCACGCCGAAGGATATTCTTGGTCTGCCAGCACAGTCAATTTCGATCACCCTCTGTGTGCAAATTGGAAGCAAATGCGATCAGCGACTGCATTTACACCAGACCGTACATGTAGCAGACACCTTGAACTTGTCACGGCCTGCTCCAACAGAGAGTCCGCGTGCTTGGCATCTTCTTTGACTACACCATAGGCCCTTGCAAAAGCATGGTCCGTCTGAATGCCGAAGAGAGCGTTGCGCGGCAGAACAGCACCCGACTGCAACATCCTATGCTTGTTCAATCACCGGCAAGCATTCCACAGCTCGTGCTTGAAGCTAAGCCCAGCGCTCCATCAGAATTGCGACCAGCATATTCATCCTTAGGCACACCGTCCGAAGAGCTGTGAACAAATGCCGCTGCAAAGATGAACCTTCGCTGATTCTGCTGATTCGGAAACAGGCCAGGGCACAGAATCATGACCATCACCACCATGAAGAAGAAGAACCTAATGCGCGGCTCTGTCCAACTTTACTTCTATGCTGATTCGCGCTTTCCTACAAAGTACTGCTAAGGCAGGGTCCATGCGAAGGCTCTGTGAATTCCGATCTTTCCCATCCTTATTCCGCTTACACAGTTGTGATCAGTCGTGCCAAGGCAAGTTGAGGGAAGCAATCCTACTCAGCGAGACTAAGCGGAAACTGGCCCAGATTAAAAGCTTTCAGACACATGCATGGTCGCTGGCTTCGGCATTCTTGGCTCGAGGCTCGTCCCAGTCCCAGTCACCCAGCATGGCCCGAAAGCACCTTCGAATGTTCGAAGTTCAGGAAATTCGCAGAGAAAGCATGTCTCCCAGCCAGAGCTATGGCACTCAGTTGCTGGCGCATGCAGTGCCCGATCTATAGTAGCAAAGTCCAAGATGTCCTGCTAGCAAAGGACTTTGCAGAACACCGCGGACGGGCATCCATGCACAAACAAATAGAACACAGGCAAGTCATATCACTGCCGCTGCCGATGTTGCCATGCAGCACGAGCCTGAAGCCTAAAGTCACATGCTGTGTGCAAAGTCCTGACCGAAGAAAATGACGGCATTGACCTGCCCCAGAACTAAGAAGCGGATTCGACCTGCGCCTGCTAGTACAGGGGGGAATTGTTTATCAAATCTAACTAACACTGCACTTTGGTACTATTCAGTAGTCGTCATTATCAGCAAGAAACAGTCGCTAGTCGTACCACAAGGGTCGTTAATCACTGTCAAGCTTTTTGTGAGGTGCCTATCCCTCCGAAGGTGCGATGCAAGTTGCAAGTCTAGACGGTGAAACGACACACGAATCTGAAAAAGCCTAGGCATTTAGTCTTGTTCTTTAAGCAGGAGACCTGGGTGCCACTTGTCCGACATCTGAATGTCTGCTAGAATCTCAACTATTAATCCTGAAACCTGAATGCTGAACATAATCTTTGAACGAAATGCTCCGAATCCCAAGCTGCGCAGGCGCCCGCACCGTCATACAGAAGTACACGGATGCGAAGACAATGAAAAAGTGCATCAAGTCGTTGTAGGCCATCCTAAAGGTGTCCGTCACCTGGCCCGAGGCCAGCTAGCCCTATCACCATAGAATTACCCGCCATGATGTTGATACGACATGCTTCCCTGAACCATTGCAGCCATGATCAGACATCATCGGACCCCTTGCGGTGATAGCGATGACGACATTGGTGGGGACGGCGACAGCGCCGATGATTGCAATGATGTTCATGGTGACCGTAATGGTGGTACTAGTCGCAGTCGTGGTGGCGGGTGGCGGTGTCGGCGGTAGTGGTAGTAGTACTAGTAGTAGTAGTAGTAGTAGTAGTAGCAGCAGCAGCAGCACTAGAAGTAGAAGTAGAAGTAGGAGCTAAAGCAGAAGTAGTAGTAGTAGTAGTCGTAGTCGTAGTCGTAGTCGTAGTAGTAGTAGTAGTAGTAGTAGTTGTTGTTGTTGTTGTTTTTTTTCCCAGTGTAGCAGTCGTAGCCGTAGTAGTCGTAGTAGTCGTCGCAGTAGTCGTATAGTAATAGTCGTCGAAGTAGTCGGAGCAGGAGGAGCAGCATTGGCAGTGGCGGTAGAGACCCGGTAGTGGTGGTAGTCAGCACAAGCAGCTGCAGCCGAGGTGGTGGGAGTTGTCGTCGTCCCCATCATAATGGTCGTGCTTCTGGAAGTTGAGCTTTTAGTTTCGCGTAGCTGAGGAGGTCGACGTAGAAGGATTGGACGATGCTCATCAGAGTTGAAGAACAGCTTCGGCAACAGCAACCATAAGCCAAAAATAATCCTTCAATCTGGGAACAAAGTGTTCAGCGTGACTAATCTAGCTCTGAGATTTCGGCAACCGTGTTCGTCGTGACAAAACTGCTACCTGATCCACTCGCACAAGGGCGGCTAGCTGATCTTGGCGTAGGGGCCCGTTTTAAAGGTTACACAAGGATGTGTCCAACTCTGCTTCACAGCCTGAATGAAACTGGGCGTTTTCGTTGGCTCTGGTCCCAGTTAGGCTCCCAGAGCCCCCTGCCAGAGACATGTGAGAGAAATGTTGGACTCACAAGCTGTTCAGAAAGGCGGTGAAATCATGAAAACTTGACATAAACACACACCCAGGCAGCGAGACACACATAGACATGTGTATGGTTATATAAACGAATAAATATATACACACACACACACATCCGAATCATTCCTGCTTGCATTGAGCCTGCGAAAATTTGAACAGTCGGGTCGATGGAGACTAAGTGTCAAGATGTTACGGCATGACTGGTGCGCAGTGCTTTTCAGTCAAGTTGCAATGGCCAGGCGCTTCTGAGCGGCAAAAGACCTGCAGCTGAGGTGAAACAGGTCAGCGATCGTCCATCATACATGACGGCTGTGTGACACTGACTGACGACAGTGACGACTGCTTTCTGTTATCAGAGACTTGCACCGTTTCCTCTCATTGGCTGCACTGTTGTTCATTGCCAGTGTTCTTCGCTACAAGGGTCACACTGGCAGCTAACCACGATGAACGTCAGGGCGCAGTGATTGTAGGGCCCGAGTGCAAGCGAGCCGGGAGCAAGACTTGAACAACCGCATCAGCAGTACCTGATCTTGCAGCGGACTTGAGGAGTGCAGTACACCATACCGCAAACAGATTCACGTTTGTCTCGGAGTGGCACGACAGGGTAGATACAGAGCCAAAGTCTGAGGTTGCGCTCCTGCATGAGTCAAGTCTAGTTTAGAAAGTAAAGCAGATTCAGATGCTGGAGTGACATCAGCCCGTCCGCGTCAAGCATCGCCACAATAGCATCCGCAAAGTCGGACACCTTGTCGAAGTGATCTGTCGGACTACGTCTACGTTACTTTCCAGTCGAGCATGAACAGTTGTGCAATTGTGCCATGTTGTGCCGAAAATGTCGTGGTGAACCAGGACTCACACTTTTCACGCAAGCGATCACAGTGTGCAGCGGACTCGCAAGAAGGATGTGCAATCGGATTTAACAGCTGGTCGCTGATCCGAGCATGTTGCACTGGCTCCTCCAAGGGTGAAGTGTGCACCAAATTTGGATGGGAATGCTGCAGACCATTGCTTGCGCTGGTTTTGCTGCTTATAATTACTGCCTGAGAGTTGAAAAACGAGTAGTTGCTCTTCCAATCAGGACTGGGTCGAGGAGCATTGCAAAAGAGCTTTGTGACTAATCCTGCCCTGAGATATCTGCGGTGCAAGCGGTCAGCGAAGATCCGAAAATTAGGAGTGTGTGGGCCGGTGAAACGCATTAGCTGCCATGCTGCACCTAGATGTGCAAGGCGAGTCACTGGAGCGCTTTGGTGAAAAAACACGAGGCAGTGTTTACCGGATCCCAACGATCACTCAATGCCGCCACTTGCTGGGGCCAGGGACTGGAACGCAGCCACCTTGCATCATAGAGTTTAGTCATATGGTTTCAGTCAGTTTCAGTCATGAGTTTAGTCTGAAAAACTTGGATAATCAGTGTGCGACTGCACCGCCAAGGTTGAATGTGGATGATTAAGAAGTACTTATACTAGTATTTACTATTCAGCAGCACACCATGTCGTCCACATCCTTCTCTGTGTTGGACCTGAGCAATACGGGAGAGCAGGGGCCAGCAGGAGATGCAAGGCAAACCACGACTGTTGTCTGGTAAGCGAAAGGCGTCCATGATGCGATGGTCTTGGCCTGCGGCTTCCGGTCCAGATAGAAAGCACCGGATTCGATCCTCAGTCGAGAACCCCACGCCCGAATTCACAGATCCTACAATCCATTACTCCATCACTGCAGCTCGGTGTCTGCTCCCTTGGAGCGACGCAGAGCCAGCAGATGCCTTCAGCGCCTTCCCAGTTGGTCCGCATGGGCTCCAGCCATTTTTTCATGGAGCCGTAGGCGTGGTCGACACCTAAGGATTTGGGAGACCTAGACACCCGTCAATAATCATGGCTAGGTCTCTGTAGGCTTTGGTATGCTTCGGGTTCACGACAGCTCTGAAGTTGTCAGTTCCACATTGTATTGCCATGTTCATGTTGCCGAGTTCCGAACCTGGAGTATCCGTCCATCCAGGGTGACAGCTTGCAAAGACAATTTGCTCCTCAAAGGGAAGCTCAATGGACTAACAGTTCGAGTGCAATCGCTTTTACACACAGCTAAAAACAAGATTCTGCAAGTAATCTGCAGTGTCTGCGAGCCAAGGAGATGATTGCTATTTCTGCAGTCCCAAGCTTCCCCAGGCTGTTTTGCCCAGTGCTCGCACAGCAGCACCTCCAAGGGGGCCGGAGTCAGGGCGCTACGAAAGCGCAAATCAGAGAACTGCACGGAAGACTCTGCCGGGCATGCCGGGCTGCCTGTCCCCGCTTTGCATATGCATAAGCCATCTGGCGGTCGTAAGACCCTTTCTTGCCAGTGGCCAGATTGTGATTGTACTTCACGTTCAGCATACCTCAAATACATGAACATTTCTTCACAACCAGACCTGGAGAAGAAACTTCCTACACCTTGTACACACACAAAAACAGCCTCTGACTCTGCCGTGTGGGACACCACCAGAGCTGACCACCACCACCCGCGCACCCTCCTGCACATGCAAGCATCTGTGACTTCTCTGCGTTTTATGTGCATATAGGCTAAAGTGCCAATGCACCACGGAGGCAGCCTTCCGGCCCAGAACAGGTCTCAACTGTTCTGTCAGAAGGTACGTGCCATGTAGGAGGTGTGTAGCAAACGTGACCTCCAGGGCGAGGTTGACTCTTCCCAAGACTTGCTGTGTCCTGCACCCCACCTCGTGCCCTTCTGCGGTGAGCGTCTTCTTCTGGGTCATGGCACCCGCGTTGCAAACCAAGCAGTCAATCCCAGCGGCCTCCTGAAAAATCCAGTCAGGGGGCGTGAAGGAGCGGAGCCAGCGAGGGGGGGAGGAGGGGTTCCCGGGGGGGGGGGGCGGGGATTGGTTTTCTTGACTCCGCACGGCTGTCTGGAATATGGCTGGACCAGGGAAGCCTTCGAGTCAGAAAGCCAAGCAAAACGGAGCTGTTCCGAAGCGTCGGATCTAGATTGTAAAAGGCAATGCCATGTTTCCAAGGCCTCGGGGCCAAATGAGACTTGCGTGAAGGTTCTGTGCAGCAAAAACAGAGACCCCATGCAGAACAAGAAACTCGCTTCCTATAGCTACTGTCGAGTTCAGTTGTGCACGACCGTTGGGGTTTGTCGGACGGGGTATCGGAAACTGGGCAGGGACGCACTCAAAATCCAAGAGTGTTCCGTGGTGTTCCGTGGGATGGTCCAAAACACAGCCTAGACACAGTCCTGCAACAAGTGACTTTACCCGCAGAAGGTGTCGGGCCTTCTCGCAAAGCTCGGCCGCTACTCGGCGCACATCGGAGGCAAGACCGCAATCTGCCACCAAAAGATGCACATCTTCACCTCGGACTCCGAAGGATCTGATGGGTTTTGACTCTGCAGCTTCAATCCAAGGGGCTGCGGGTCTTCTGAACGATTTCATCCTTGGCCTGCTGGCCTCGCTCAGCATTTCGGCAGACCTTGGGACGCTCCGCACGTCTTGTCTAAGCTTCATACCAACGGTCGGCAGAGGCATGCGGAGACTACACGGGACCTTCCCTGCTCGTGCAAGTAAGCAGCCATGTACACCCTGCTTCCACGGGCTACCAGGAATTCTGCGATTTCGCGTCCAATTCCTCCAGGCCAGATGATGCTTCAGAATGTAGGACTGACGCAGTTGACTCAAGCATTTCTTAGAGCAGCTCACGGTGACTGCGTGGCGCTGTGGCACTGTCTTGTGCGGCCACCGGCCATACATCTTTGCTTTTTCTGCAAGCAACTCACATCAGTGTCAGGAGCCCGCCTGAATTGGCACCAGTCACCACTGACACTTTCCCTCGCAGGTTGAAGGACTGCAGATCTTGACCATGTCCGTAGGATGCAGAGTGTGCTTTCCTTTGCTGCGGTCTCGGCAGGTCAGCATCGACTTCAGTATCACAGCTAATCACAAACAACGGGCAAATGAGGAGGCGTCCACCCAGTCTGCGTAAAGTGCTGACGGCCGTAAGTGTAAAACCGGTACGTGACGATCGCTTGCCCCATGGCGCAGCGAACGTCAGTGGGAAAATTGTCTGCCCAGCTGGACCGAATCGAGTAAAGTTAGTTTGGCTTCTGACCGTCACGGCTTCGCCCTGAAGTGGAAAAGCCCAGTGATACTCGACTCCTGTCTAGCAAACTCTGATGGCTTTCTACCTAGAAGCATGCCCTCGCCGTGATTGCCACCCCGCTCATGTGTTCGTGCTTCACAACCTCAGAATGTCACATCGTGCCCAACATGCGGGTGTGTTTCTTTCAAACTGTCAAGCAAGTTTCTCTTTCAGACCCTGGTGGAATGAAGAAGTCCTCTCAATTGACCCGCCGGACACAAAACTGCACTTCACCTGCCTTGCTTTCCCCCTGCTGCACCGCAATGAATTCGTTTCGTCGACTCTGCTACAACGCGAATGAGCAATGAATTCGTTTCGTCGACTCTGCTACAACGCGAATGAGCAATGCTCTGCCAAATGCTCCTATGCTCTGCTGTACTGGGACCCCTGAGAGCAAGCTGAACTGTGCGGTAGCCGGGAATTCAAGCCTTAGGACCACAGCAATGAAACTGCAAAGAGAAAACAGATAAACAAGGCACAGGCTTGGCGCGCTCTTGAAAGAATAAAGAAGGACTTCTCTTCACAGGGTTTGAAAGACCCCTGTGACTCCGAGGGTACCCGCGAACCGCAGCCGAAAGGCTGGACATGGCCGGATCGGAGATTATTGCTTTCTTATGCTTCCGAAAGATTGAGGCCTTGGGACCTCAAGTCCAACCTCTACCAACATCTTGTCGTGCATGAAACCGTCGTGATGAAATCTCCAGGGCTGAAGCAATCTCCCGATAGGTTTCCAGTGGAGGGTAGCCATTGCCGTCCACCTACAATCCACGACCACGACCAATTGGAAGCGCCAGCAATTTCGGAGAGTCTGAGTGCCCGATAGTGCCCGCCTCCGTCACCATGGCTCCCAACCTGGGCACATGGCCAGGCGGCATGGACAAGGGCCCTGACAGCCACTGACTGGAAGCATGATTCTATCCTAAACGCCTGGCCAGGCTGCTCCCCTCATGACGATGATCCAGGTTTGGGATGTGTTGGGGCACAAGCGAGAGGTGAAGCGAAGCTGCATCATGCAAGGACACGATCGAGGAACCAGAGCCAGACCAGCCTTGTTTTGCATCACTTGGAGTTCTTGAGCCGGCGTGGGGTCAAACACAAGAAGTTGTGGCCAGGGGCTTGAGGGCCATACTCCGTGAACGGTCTAAGGACCAGGATCTGACTGAAAGTGGTGACGAGAAACACACTAGTACAATGTACAACTTAACAGAGGATAAGATGACGCGAACAGGGGAGGTTTAGACTTGGCTTTGTCACATCCGATACGACAGATCAAACATTCGGTCAAGTTATAGTTGAAAGCACAGTTTGAGATGCCAGCTTGCCATTGACATCCCCGATGAAGATGTGGAGCCTGGCTGTCTCGCTGTTGCAGTGAGAACTGCGAAGACCACCGACGCAATCTCAGCTGCACGCACTCCAAAGCTTATGGAAATTACAGTCGTCATGATGATCGCCAGCCAGTCGACGCCTCGTCAGACGAACGATGAGCCCACTCCGAGCACGAAGCGATCTCTCCGAACAATACGATGTTCCCTTCAATGTGCGTTGATGCTGTCTTTTCTGAGGCTCAGCAATTCCAGAAACCAAGGTAGTCCTGCGCCAGGGTGTAGTACCTGTCAGGAGAAAAACACCATCGGCTCTACTTGGACGCTATTCCATTTGCCGAAAACGCAGGCTTGCCAGATCTTGTTGGAGCGCTGAATCATTCTTGCCATCTCCTTGGCTGCGAAGCCGCCCACACGCCACATTCCATGACATACAAAAGACAAGGCCACGGCCAACAGCTCGCCCTTTGCAAGGTAGAGGCAGCCGCCAACCCTGAAGCTGTGAGGGATTGAATCTTCCTTGGAGTGAGTATTGGAATGTGATTTCGCGCTGGGCCGGCTGCCACAGGACGCCGGAGACAGCGATCAGGGCCAGCACACCCGGCTCTCGCACCTGAAATGCTGTGTTGTTGAAATCTCTTGCATTGATGGACAGCATGATTGAAGGATATTGAAGGGATTGCTGATGTATTGGACTCAGCCATCGTAGTCCCTCCCCCTGCATACCAGGCCGTCCAATGAACATTCCAAGCCTTTGAGTTAAAGCCAAATTCTGTATGGATGCGACATCACAACCCCTCCCGTCTTCGAAAACTTCTTAAACTGAAGACCTTTAAGGGCAATGAGACACCGTTTGTGGCGATTGCCGAGCCAGCTCGCAAGATCTGTACTCTACAGCGGAGTGCCAATGCGAATCTGGGCACGGCAACTTGTGCCATCCGACGCACAAGCCTTCTGACCTCTCTAGACTTGTCCATGCTATCCACCGGGATCTCCCGGTCCGGTGCCTCCAGCCCGGCCCAAGAGGACCGAACGAAGACCAGCTTGAAAATGTTGCCACCTCTGGAGAACCTCAGACGAGAAATTTGCGCTGGTTGGGAACACCATGATCATGCTCAAGATCCTGGCCAGAAGTTGGCTGTCGCAAGGTTGTAAAGACCTGACAGAACATTTTCAGACCGCCGTCCCACACCGTGGGCGATAGACACTTCTTGGACAGCAACGTTTCATGCGCACTGCCACAGCCATCTTGCACAACGGCCCTCTGCGTGATTCGCAGAGGGCGAAGTTCATTCGCTCTGTACATCGGTAGCGAGCTACATCTGTCACGTCTGCTTGCTGCCTCTCCATGGGCCGACTCAAAGATACCCGAGGAGTGGCAGAAAGAAGGATGGCGGTAACCATCTGGATAAGCATGCAGATACTGACCCACTGTCGGCCTGCCAAGACGCGATATTAACATTGCCAGCAGCAAAAACATGCCAAAATACCTGACAAACCTTTTGCGTCAGAGTTCCTTGACTTCGACCTCCTCACCAGAGCAGCTGTAGTATCCAGTCGTGTCCTTAAATTTGAGGGAGAAACAGCAACTTGAAGCCATCGTCTCCTTTGGCCTTTGGCCACTCAGTGTAACACACTCAATCTACACACGATCAGAGACTGCCCAGTTTTTTCGAAAGCAGTTCCTACATCCAGGATTGAGCAGCAACGCCACCATCAAGCATCCGGAATCGTGAAGTATGCTAAAAGTAGTATCAGCTTCAACGTGTGAGCCATTCTTGAAGATGCCGCATAACGCATCAGACGGCAAGCAGCAGGCAAGTGGGCGTCAGAAGACGGCTGAGAGTAAGTGTAGCGCCTTCTGCGCGGATGACAAGCGTCTATGAGCGACGTCGGGTCACTGGACACGGTACTGTCAGCCGCGACCAGCTTCAACTGTGCCTCGGAGTCAGCACCACAGAACCGTCAGTACTCTACCGACTGCATGTTACAGCTGAGGTACCGAGGCCGATAGGCTCCCAGAGACGGCCATCGTGTCTACACAAACCATGGGCGAAGCGACGGTCCAGCAGATTGACGCCTCCGGCGCACGAGGCAATGAGATCCGAGGTGCGACCCGCGCCAAACTCGAAACACCCCAGCCTCCACTGCCCTAAACAAATCAATACAATCTCGGCCACTCACCGTGCCACCAGTGGAATCACACATTGTTGTACCTAGACGCTTCGAAGCATTGGGCTCACTCTGCATATCATATCATATCATATCATTCTGAGAAGATTGCTTCCCTTGCAAGATCAATCGGAAGAACTGCAGGGTGTTCAGTTTCGCCGAGTTTCCAAGCGTGTTGCCTGCCTACCTACCTGCCAGCCAGCTAGCTAGCTACAGGTATAAGTAGCTAGCTACATGCTACACACACACACAACACCCACACGTGAACACACAAATTATCTTTCTTTGTTTCTTTCTTTCGTCTGGGCTTAGGGGTCGAACCCTCAGGCCATGCCCGCCCAACCACCCAATGTACTATTGAGTGGATTGCTTTGCGGCCCCCGCTGACTGTTGCAGTAGAGTACTAAGCCTGTGGTGTGCCTCATGTTGCAAGCCCCCGACCCTTTACACAAATTATTTCTCTCTCTTCTTCCTTCGGGTAAGAGGGGCATGTTAGTCGTCCCCCCGGCCCTTAGGGCCCCCCAACTCACGTGGGGCTTTGGAGGCGTCGGCAGCAACTGGAACGGCCCCAGAGAAATACTCTCTCTCTGTCTCTCTCTCCCGGCACACAAACTAAATCTTTCTCTTCTTCCTTCGGGCTTGAAGGGGTTGCGAGTCCCCTCGGCCCTAAGGGCCCCCCAATGCTTGTGGGGTTTTGGGGGCAGTTCGGGCAACTCTTTCTCTTCGCTTCCACACAGACAAGAGAACGGAGTTCCCCCCGTCCCCCGCACGCACACGCGCCCTGGATGTCCGGGTCTCAAGGTCGGTAACACGATGAGGCGGAGGCTTTTTCCGGCAAAACCCCATCATAAATAGAACTCTAAACCCCCCGCCTCATCCGCACTGAGGCTGACACGGGATCTGGCGCTCCCCCTCGCAGCTTGTGCTGCAACCACAACTTTCGTGGTTTAGGACTGTGCTCACAACACACACCATCAAGAGCTACTTGCAACACCTAGTACCAAGCTCTTCTGCACTGTCCCTGGAAACAACCGTGTGAATACTGCACTGGCCGGAACATGCACAAGCTTTGGCAGTCCTTTGCTGGGGTTTCGAGGAAAAACGTGCAAGCCCTCGCGCAACTGTAGACACAGAGGGCCAAAGTAAAGGACTTCACGGAAGGACCTGGTCTAATTGCAACCTCTTTCCCCCTGAATTCACCAGCATTTCCTGGTAACCCCTGTCGTCGGAGCGTTTGGAAAAGAATCGGGGATTGGTGCCACGGTTAGGGCGAAATGCTACGGTCGTCTATCTTGGGGAGGCCTTTCGGCCCATGGGTAACAACTCAGCTCATGCGGTAGTATTGCCCACTCAGTTGTGCGTCTCCCTACGAAATTCTCCCTTGCTAAGCCTTTGCTCACCTCAGTGCCCTTCGTATGACACCCCTGGTCCATCCAAGCTGGTCGGCATGCGCGGCCTTCCTGCCATTCTCACGAGCCCTTCCTCACGGCCTTCAGCCTGCCAACGTACTTCTTTGGTGTCGACGTCTCCGCGCGGTAGAGCCGGGGGTTGTGGAAGAACGGCGTCTTGCCTCCGTCGCCCTCGAACGTGTTCACGATGTACCCCTTGGCTGCGTGATCTTCCCCAGTTCCGCAATGAGGGAGCATGTGTGCCCCCTACTACCCGCCCTCCCCACTCCATGGGGGCCGGGTTCAAGGGGACTTGCTGAAGACGCGGGCAAAGGCATGCACCTCCGAGGACTTACAACTTAACGCAGGGGGCTGCCTCGGACGGGTCCTTGAGCACAATGTGGCGGTGGGAGACTCAAGCACCGCTGGAGCGAACCCCCCAAGTCCGCCCCTCAAGGCTCACTTGGGAAGGCTCACCCCCCGATGCAGGGAGGAGGCACAGTGTGTGTGTGTGTAGACTCATCCTCAGCCTGATAAGTGGCTGTGGGTAGTGTGACTCGGGGCAAGTCACCCGGAAAATTTGCAACGCAGTGGCCCCGCCACAAAGAAAAGCTAAACAAGCCCTGACAAGCTTGGAAGCAATCTCTCTGTCGCCAACTGCGGCTTCACCTCTTTTTGTTCACCCAGAGGCTTCGTCACACCAGAAGCGCTGGACCCTCTTGTCGATGTCTGCGGCCATCCTTAGAACATGAAGAATCGTGACCTGGGAGGGCAAGACAGGATAGCCCTGGCAATCTCCGCAGCAGATGCAGGCTCTTGTTGCGGCTTCAAATCCGACAAGAGGTGATGCCAATGCCGCAGTACCGCGCACTCACTGAAGAGGTGTGGCACGCCAGACCGAACTGCCTTATTGCAAAGAATGCATTGTTGCAGTCGCGCCCGGCTGAGCTTACCATCTCGATGAGTGACACGGGGAAACCCTGCGCGTAACCGACACAAAGATCTGATTGATTGCCGGTCTTCCCAACAAAGAGGTAGGGAGGACACAAGTTGGAGCAATGCGCTGTGACAGGGCTGGAAGCTCAAGTACGGGGGCACCTTGGTGGATTTTCCAGCCTCGGCCGTCCATGCCGGCAAACTAAGCTCTCTGCAGCGGCTTCTTACGTACAGCTGATACCTCTCCAGGGTCTTTTCATGAGACGTCCAGCTGGGGAAATCCAAGATGTCGTATGCCTTGAGCAGGGCCTGACTTTGATGCGCCCAAGAAGTTGGCCAAGCATGCGAGCAGCGGAAGACGCAAGCGTAGAGGTCTTCCGCCGGCATGGACCAAAGCTTAGCTCTACGCAGGGCCACATGTGAAACCACAATAAAAAACCCTGAAGAATCCCACCCCAACTCCGATAAGGCTGTTGCCGCATTCTGCCATTCGCTGGCTCCAAGAAGCTGCTTTGCCCAGGACTTAAGAGTGGAATCCAAAATGTTCTCTCCACGAGCCAACACACAACGATGGAAAAACTTTACTCCAAAAAATTGAAGAGACCAGGTGAAGCGGCAGGGCGTCACGTTGGGCCAACCCTGCAAGTAGTGCGAAGGCCTTCTGTGCTATGGCGAGCCTGGTGCGCAAAGCTACGGAAAGGTCCAGACTGGCAGACCAGTACAAGCCCAGCCATTTATGGCCAGTCTTAAAAACCAAGGCACGATCCTCCTGACCCGCAATTCCTTTGAGGATAGGAGCCGGGGGGAGAGAGCAACTTGAGCTGCCTGCAGGGCTGGGTGTGACCATGGCAACAGTTTTCTTTTCAGTGACATGGAAAGAAGCTTTATGCTTGAAGGCCCAGTTTGCAAGAATGTCTAGGCTTTTCTGCAGGGACCATCTGCAACAACCAAGCAGCACGGGATCATCGGCATGGAGGATTGCTGCAATCCGTAGCAGAGCCACATCATTGAGTGCTTGCAGGGCGGAAGCTTCCAGGTTCGGATTATTTTCGTCAAGTAGCTTGGCGGAGGGAAGGAGGGCATTAGGGGAGGCAGAGCGCAAGGCAGACATAAGGAGTGCAACCAAGGCAGGGTCAGGCTGACCTAAGCCAGACCAAAGCCGCCCTTTCCAAACATCTGGAATGGCCCAACCCACACCTAACCCACAGTTATGTGCAAGCAGTTCGCGGACCAAGGTGTCCAGCAGAACTGGGTACCCAAATGGCCCCAGCGTGCCGCCTTCAGGAATGCCTTGACTTACAGTGGCCTCGCTGTATCCACTATGCCAAATGACCACGGTATCGTGCCGCAGGATGTCGGCCAGGAGCTTTAAGCACTGTCCATTGACATGCGGGCCGTCTGCTAAAGTACAAACAAGATCCTCTCTGCAGACGCTGGGAAATGCCTTGCGAAAATCGCCCAGTACCGTCCACAGTGCTCGTTGTTGGTAAATCGCTTCGGCTGAGACCTCATGTAGCAGAAGACGTGCATCCTCTACTCCCCGAACATAGCCGCTTTGGCATGGTTGAATGTGGGCGCGCGTTCTGGTCAGCCAACGCTGGGTGAGAAGTGCTTCTTGAAGGAGGCCCATTTGGACTTTCACGAAGATCAAGCGAAAGCTCGCAGCAAGGTTTGCAGGACCACTTTTGTGCACAGGGCACAGGGCAGCCTTGCGCCATAGACTAGGACGGTGTGCGGCCTCCTGGCCCAGCCCAACGTTGCAAGCTCCAGACTGTTAAGTTCCAACCGGGCGAGTTGGCCTGAAAGATTGCACACGGCAGGAGGTCAGGTGGCATGCCTTTGGAACTGGACCAGCTGTTTTTTACATCAACCACTTCCCGCTCTGTAACTGCATAGTCCATTTGATCCTGAGGCAAAGTATTGCCGGC
>CAJNJA010005616.1:0-17567 GCA_905231915.1 Symbiodinium necroappetens
AGTACTGCTGCGATTCAAGGTTTTCGAAGCCAAAAAGTGGCCCATGCAGGACTCGGGCAAAAAACTTTGCAGAATCCACAGGGTGCACCGTTAAGCCATGAGTGCAGACACAACTCTTTTTTTGCACACAGAGGGCTTGATAGTATAGTCGCGGTCTGCGCAATCATGGCAACTGTACACGCTTTCATAGAATCCTATGCATGGCACGATGCAAAACTACACGCTCACCTAAAGGCACGGTCGCATACTATGTACAACAAAGTATGTCTGGCCTGAAGGTGGACGAGTGCCAGGCGGCTGCGCAGCGATGTAACCGGCGTGGAGTTACCTCCCGCATTGTCAGAGCTAAGTGCAAGCAGAATTACGCGACCAAGAAAAGGAGCCTCTGGGGAAAGTGCAAAACAAGCATGAACGCTTTTATGCAGAAGAAAATCGCACAGTTGGCGATGCAGTTATCGACCAATTCTCAGCGCAGCGGCTTCAAAGCTTGCGAGTCCGCCGGGTGAACATGGCCGCATGCTGTGCGAGCTGGAAGGCTACTCCCTCCAATGCTCGATGATTGAACAACAAAGAAGCAAGTGGCTCCTAGCTGGGATCAGCGAGGAGGAATACCAATCATTCCACTCCTGGTCGGTCCACTGGCGATTGGTCCATGTCCAACTGCGATGAGCAGCCTCGTCTCTGGACGGGCGCTGGTGTGCAGTTGTGCTTGAAGTGGCTTTGCCGCTCCCTTTGCCACCTTTGCCCTTGCCAGTGCCCTTCCCCTTTGGGGTCTGCCCGGGAGGAAGATGCGTGGCATACTTTGGCTGGGCTCCGTGGCATCGTTCAGCGCCTTGCTTGGCCTCCTCAACGGCTTTGGCTGCGCACTCGAAGTCGTCACGAAGTACAGCGATGAGGTCACGTGAATAACGTCCGCATCAGTACCGCTTAGCTCAATCTGCCCATGTCCGAAAGTTTGAAGACGAAAGTCATAAGGCGACCGAGCGACGTTCTTGAAGTCTTGGAAACTCAGGATAGCCCCGTACCAGTTGAATGCATATGGTGCATCATCCGGCGTGGACGTGAGTCCCGCTACGCAAAGGGCATCGTTGATCCCATCAAAATTTACCAGACGGCAGTATGGTATCTCATCTCGTTGGCGACCAGACGACTGGCTGACCGTGGCGTTTGAGCCGATCGCCATTCTTCTTTGCGTAGTGCTCCGCCCGGGGTTGGGGAGGTGAGCGTCGTTAAGGCAAATCCATGATGCGGGCAAACCGTCTTGTACTGCCAATGGCCGTGAGGGAGCAAGCATACACATTGTCGTCGTCGTAACGGTCGAGGACAGATGCATAGCCTTTCTTCTTGGCCTTGCTGAGTGCGAGCTTCGCCTTGCGAATGATCTCGCCTTCGAAAGAGGCCAAACCAATGCCACGGCCGGCGACGTCTTTCGACGCCAATTTGACCTTGGCAAGAAAGACTCTGGGACCATCGTCCTCGGAGGCCAACTGGTCGATGAGCGCCCCCCGTCCTCTGGCCAATGCTGTCCGTCTGTTTTGTGACTTGAGCGAGCCAGGCTTAACAGGGCCGCCGCACTCGAAGCAGACACGCTGTTCTTCGAAACACTGCGCGGAGCAGTGGCAGCAGACTACGCGTTCTAGGAACGCTCCAGTCGGACAGTCTTCTGTACCACCAAAATGGATCGGCTCCGGGGGCTCCACGCTTTCAGAGAAACTTTCGACCGAAGTACCATTCACATCATTAACAACATGCGTGGCGGTGTTCCTGATGTAGGATGTAGGGGTGGTAAGGTTGGTCGGCGCAATGAGGGCGCCGTCTTCGATAGCCGGCCTCTCCGTTACGGAGGGCATTGACTCATCAGCGACAACACGCTCATCCGCAGGCTCCTTCAAGTCAACTTCAATGGGCGGTACCTCATCAGCAACAGCAGGGGTACCTCCAGAAGTAGCTGCAGGTGGAGGTTTTTGCGGGACCTCCATCGGCTCATCGGCTGCAGAGCTTCCGGGGTCCATGACTATGTCGACGGACCGAAGCCGATCTATAGACTCCACAGGGTACGCCGTTAAGCCATGAGTGCAGACCCAACTCTTTTCTACACACAGAGGGCTTGATAGTATAGTCGCGGTCTGCACAATCATGGCAACTGTACACGCTTTCATAGAATCCTACGCATGGCACGATGCAAAAATGCAAACTTGTACTGCACCACAGCCGAAGCGATGCCTTTTCGCAGCCCTCTGGCGGCAGTATCCAGGACAAGAAGAAAGAAGGCCAGCGAAGCACATACAGCACTGGAAAACAAAGACAAGACATGCTAGCAACAAGGGGTCCAGCATGGAACAGCCAGTGCTGCAACAGAGCCGTACGACACAACCGAAACTCAACGAGCACCATTCGCACCTGAAAGCTGCACTCGGAAAGCCCGAAAGCTCAAACTCTGCAGAAGTGAATGCATGTTGCACCCGCTATTGCACTTCATGTCTAGCTCCTTTCGTTACAACACTGCAGCATGATCAACCCTACGTAAACCCTCTTCAACTCATAAGTCTCCATGATATGCCTGAGAACTTCCTGCAGCTTTCAGTGTCTCCACTGGTGCTTTGCTTGCTGCCGGGCACCAGGAACTGCTGCAGTGCCTGAAACCCCGGAAGCCTAAAACCACTGAAACGCTAAAAGCCCTGAAGCCTAAATCCGAAAGCCTAAACCCTGAAGGGCCCCGAAAGCCCTGAAGCATCAACGATCTCAGCCCGGACGTTCCGAGAGGGACCTCTCGGAGGGCCTGGTCCCCTGCAGCAGCAGCGCTAAGGTGCTGAGACCTTTTCTTCGCTCCAGGTCTTGAATGGGCTTAGGTTTAGGGCTTGGCTGGTTCAGGGTTCCAGTGTTGCTTGTTTGACGTTGGGGATTTGTGTGGGTCTAGGACCTGCAGCTTTGGTTCGACCCTGGAATGGTTTGGAATTCTGCGCCTCAGAGTGGGGCTTTGTTAGGGTACTGCTCCGGGAGTGGTTTACGGTTCAAGGTTCTAGTGGAGTTTGGGGCTCAGTTTTCGATTTAGGACTCCGAGCTTTGTGGTTTCGGTGGTCTGAAACGTGGGCGTTCGAGCTCCGTGCTAGGGGCATCTAGGATCTAGGATTTCTGTCGTAGTCTTGGAACTTGGACCCGCACTTTTCAGTTGGGGCAACAATGCACCCACGGAACACTCAACAGCCACACTCCCGCAGAATTTAGGCTCGCACGGCTTACAAAGGTTGTGCAGGCAGCTGCTGAATTTTACCATTGATGCTGAAATGATCTTGGTCCATTTTTCAATTTGCCAACTTTCCTGCAGGATTGGGCGTGCCTGTGTTCTGAATTTGTTTGGCGACATTTTTGAAGTGCCCGGCTCTTTTGACCTTGCCCTGCTGATGATGTTGAAACCAGCTCCCAGAGTCCCAGCATTTTAAGTGCGCCGACCCAACCGTTCCAAAACCTTACAATACCTTGCAGAACTCTTATTTACATCGGCCACGACGCAACGTGTCCCAGGGATAGGCATAGGGATCCTCGGAGGCGGTCTATCACACGTAGGGTGTTGGATATTGCAGCCCCGGCCTGAAAAGAAAGACTGATTCATCTGCCCCTCTGGACGTTGCATGTAACATAGCCTTAGGACCCTGGTGTGCTGACAGCGGGTTGCTACACACCCCAGTCAACGTATTGCAGATATTCCCAAACAAAACAAAAGGCACTAGTTGAGGCTCCTACAAGCTTGGACTTTGTGCTTTGTGCTTGTTTCCCGTATCGCAGGGACGGCTCACAGTCACCGGCTTAACCTTCCGGAGTCAGGACCGCAAAATGATAAAGCTGAGGCTTAGGGCTTTAGGGCTGCGTTGAAAGCTTTCGACAGATGCAACATTAAACTAGTGCTAGGGGGATCTAGGGGGTCTCCTTTTAAAGCTTAGACAACGAGCCTTTTTGTGTAGAAACTTTCAGCTCGCAGGACATCGGCATGCGCAACATGAAGGGCAAGTCATGTGCGACTGAGCACTTATATCAAGGAACTGCGAAAACCTCAACCGTCAGCCTTTTACCCTGAACCTTCAACCCTAAACCTTATAGGGCCTGAATCCTGAAGCCTTAAACCCTTTCTCCTGCCGAGACGCTCCCTCGGCTGCCCGCAGCAGCTGGGTGATTGTCGAAGAGCCCTGGATCCGACACGGGGTCATACCATGGGGTGCAGTGTTGCTGCAATAAAAGCGAAAGATTTATGACCCATTCCAAAGTGAGTAGAACAGCTTTTCGCCCCGCGGTTCGAGTATGGCTCCAGTTGTGGCCTCCTCTGGTTGCACAGCGTGTGACCGAAAGCCCTGCACCATGGAACCTTGAACCCCGCACTTTGTTTCATAGGACCGTCAAAACCAAACAGGACTCAAATCCTCGCACACCAAGAGAGCTGAAAATAGAAGCTTCGGGCCTGAAGACTCTATACAGAAAAGCACTGAACCCCGAACTCGTAAGAATCCGAGCAACGAGGACTGAATGCCAAAGCCAGCAGCCTGCCCCCGAATAGCTTGCAGCCCAGCAACATCAAAGACACGCACTCAAGCAAACAAACCAAACAACGTAACAAGCGAGCAGGCACACACACACACACGCGCGCGCGCACACTCAGGTAAAGAAGAGTGCACACCGCAAAACAAAAAAAAAAAAAAGCATGACTGAATGGCGACTTGAACATGGAAACTGTGGAAACCGAAGCCTTCAAACCGGATCCCAAGATGATTCCGGCAAGGGGTCCTGGTTGCAAAGGCCGAGGATCTCACACCAGCGTGGCTCCTTCGAGGATGCTTTACAACAGAAGCAACAAAGTCGGAATGAATATCACCGGCTCTTAAGCCCAAACCTAGAAAAGAAGGACAGCCAGCATCGACCAGAAGCCGTTCAGGGCCATTTCTGACGAGTGAAAAGACGTTTGGAGTTTACGATTTCGGGCTGTCGGGTCTGGGCATTGGGGCGTTCGAGGGGCTGCATAGGATTTTTGAGAGCTTGACAGTTGAGGGTAGTGGCCTGGCTTCAGTTGGGCCATGACGTGCTGCAAAGATGGCTGGTGCTAAGCCTTTCTGCTGGAGCGAACTTATAAGAAAGACGATCGTCCCCATGCAACAAGAACTGACTTCCGGAGCTGGTCATCTCCGCGCCGGGACCGTGAGCCCAGAAGCCTGAAGAATTCCTGGGGCACTGGCGAGGCCGAAGAAGGTGGCCTTCACGCGGAAGAACCTCTTAGGCAGAGCTTCGCAGCTTGGGCTGCTCAGAGAAGGAAAGGCACGGAAGAAAGCGTGTGATTGCGTGCGTTGAAGCAGGACCACTGGAACCTCGAAGTCGTCCAAATTACCACCTTGCAAGCAACTCTCAGGAAACTTTGACGATGCCGTTCACCAGGGGTTGATTCACCCCCCCAAGATCTGCTAGGTTGGATTCTGGTTGTGGAGCCGGGGGCCCTTTGTCAATCACGCAGCAAACCCTAAAGCCCAAACCTTCAGAACTTACAGAGGGCGAGGGGGTCGCTTCTGGCTGCCAGGTGACCCCTGTGACCGTGTGAGCATATCCACCGGCTCCAAGGACCTGTGGCGCGGAGTTTCCCGTGCGATTTGAGTTCTTGCAAGCCGTGGGAACACTGGGCTGAAGGCGTCGAGTGCTGAAAGATAATCCCTTTGTACTTTAAGTGTTCTAGTTTCTAGAATCGGGGTGGCAGGGGCGGGTAGGGAGGAGAGGGGTGGGGCTGCCTAGACGAAACGATCAGAATAATGCAGCAACCTCGTCGAACCTCACATATCTTGCAGGCCCGAGGCAGCGTCGCATGCGTGCCGAAAACAGCCACTGAGACATCGGATGGTGTCCGAACCTGCGACAGCCTGCATCCGGATTCTGACTCAAGGGCTTGTCGTCCGGGCTTTCGAAATCGCAAGCTGCTGTAGGCTGTGGTGCTATGTATGGTTTCGATAGTGGAAATGCCCGTGGGAGTCTGTGAAGCTTCGGGGCCTAGGAAGGTGACTGGGGAATTCATACCTTGGGAGCTTGCAACTGGAGTCTTTTGAGATTTCGCGTTTTTGACCTCTGCACCTCTGCACCAGGTCCGGCGGAGGCTGCCAGTGCAGCGACTCCAGCAGCACGGAGGGAGGTCTGACCGGATTCCGGGCAGCATACTGTGCCTGAGGTCGGAGGCTCGCAGAGCTATGGGGGCTTAGAATATGGGTCACTATCCTAGCACCCCACACATGCTGTCCCGTTCTAGTGATCGGGCACGTTGCTAGTCGTGGCCAGTGTCACTGATGGAGTCCATGTTACTCGAAGCTCTACTGTGTCTGTTGTTCTTGCTAGCAGCATCACCCGACCAAGCTCGAGGCTGAAGAGTGGTGCGTTCGTGGCTTCGGTTCAGGCCTTATGTAGGGCTGGAGGGGCACGCCTCCCGCACAGGTCTAGGATCTGGAGGGCTGACATACCTCTTGGGACTTCAGATGCAGAGTCACGAGTGAGTGTAAGGCTGGTTGCTACGGATCTGGGTCTGACACCAAGAGGCATAGGTCAGGAAGTCTGTCTGGTTGATGTTCCTGGATTCCAACGCCGCTTCTAAGAAGAGCGCTACAGAAGATCCCTGTGATCAGTGCCTAAACTCCGGAATTGAGGCCGATTGGAGAAATTTAAGGTTCTCGCACGGCTGAGGCCTGTGCTCACAAACGAGGTTTGCTTGGGTTTAACACAGACGGCATGCATTCACAATCAAAATCTCCCTTCAACGGCTATGCCAGTAACAAAACCATACGAGTGCCCTTGGTCGAAGGAGAGGATTCCCACAATGCAAAATGACTACCGCCAAGCAAAGTCTACCCTTGACGATCTAGCCCGCCAAAAGTCGTCAAGAGAGGACTGCTACGAGGCGATCCGAAAGAAGCAGGTATCTCCAAGAAATCTGCCCAGAGCTCCAAAGTTGAAGGCAAACGGCTGTTTGCACTTTCGGGTTCTGCGCGCGCGCTCACCCCGCCAGAGAATTGGAAACCCCTGAACCGACCTTCACCGTCTAGAGACAGGTCGTGGCTTCGGCGCGAAGCTGGAAGTCCGAAGATCCAAGCAACCCAAGACTGAAATTCCCGAGCGTGCTACGAAGGACGCCGACTGCACATCCCTACACCTCCAAGACCTGCTCTTGCTCAGGGCTTTCTGGTGTCGGGAGTAAGAAATCCACAGCAGTCCTGAAGTCGTCATAGAGGCCCCATGCCCCAGAAGTCCCCTCACAAAAGCGCGCCCCGAACACCCTGACCTCTAGACCAATGACCAATGCCTTTTTTGCTTAAGACACCTTTTTCCGACTGCTGGTGCTGACGGAGAGCCCGGTTTGGGCAGGCGATGGCAGGCACAACGTCTAGAGCCCAGGGCTGGGTGGTTTCGGCCGAAAGCGTCCTGCAGCTGCAGGATCCCGAGCCCCCCGCCCCTTCAAACAGGCTGAAGAGCCCCAAGCTCTCAAAAGCCCAAAAGCCGAGGATCAGGAAGATGTCCAGGATGGACACGGGCCAGGGAGACGAGTCCAGAAAGTCCAAGCTGATCCTTTGCTTTCTGTGTTCTTACGTGCAGCGTTGGCCCTCTATGGGGCTTTGTTGGGTCTCATGCATTTTTGGGGGACAAAGGATTTCGGGGTTTCGGATTCGGACTTGGGGCCGGGGGTATGCAGCATTTTGTGCATAATGCGTAGGTGTTCGGGTTCAGAAGGTCTTCAGGATGCGTGGAATGGAAGTTCAAGACTTTTGGAGCGGGGCCCCCAGAAACTGGGCTGAGGGCTGCGGGGCCCTTTGGATGGGTTGCACTGCCGGTACTGCAGCGGGGCTACAGAATGGGAAGGAATACTGCTACAGGTACCTGCATATCTGCCTAAGTCTGCCTGCGCTGGATATGTAGGTTCGCTTCGAGCTCTGCTCCATCCCAACTAACACCAAACAACAAGCCCACACCGCCTACACTTCAAGCATGCATCCCTGAAACTCCCTGATGAAACCTCGTTTTGCATCTGGTCTCCACCCCGCTGATATATGAAACCCTAAACTGCCCGACATCACTACATGCTCACCCGAATATCGGCAACCTCACACCCAAACCCGATGGATCGAGCATCTCCTTTCCTAAGATGGGCTCGGCATATGCCAAGTCCTAAGGATGCGGCTGGCTAAAGGCTGCTAAAGTAGGTCGACAGGGTGCAGGGCTTGGGGTGTTGTAGGAAGCTTTAGCCGGAAATCTGGCGGAGGTGTTTGGGTTGACTCATGGTTCTGAACATCACTGTACCGTAGGCCCATGGACAGAAGTCAGCCCAACAGGAAAGGCAAGGTTAGTGTTCGTGATGTTGAGGGCTTCAGGGGCTGAATTCGTGGAGATGTGCTTCGCTCCCAAACAATGGTTAAAGATTTGGACGCTACCTTTTGAACCTGCGCATGTGGGTCACCCGAAGAGGCTTGCCTAGCAAAAGCAGCAAGATTCCAATCGCTCCGGTACAACTAGGCTAAATAGGGGCAATCGAGCTCTAAAGACTCCAAAGCTTTTGTTTATAGTCACCGCGCGCCCTTGACCTCTCAATCCAACAGCCACGCCCCCCCAACACAAGCTGCCAAAAACCCCAAGGTCAGCGTCTGGGGTGAGATCTTCTGGCAGCGTAAGAAGCCAGGCGTACTTTCAAAAAACGCGTGCAGAAACGAACTCGGGTGCTCTTCCAAAGTAGTGGGCTGAACACCAGATCCAAATCGAAGCTCGAACAGAAAGCCACGTGTCCACAAAAGTGTCGCCATATTCAAGACTTGACTAGGCCTGAGTAGGCGAAAGCAATCAAAACTCACGAACCAACAAAGGGCGTGACAGCCTGCAAATCCCAGACGCGGCCAGGTTGGGAAGAAATGGCATATTGCGGACGATTCCCAGTCCAAGTGCCCAAAAGGGAAGGTCGTCAACAGCAAAGCTGCACACAGACTCAACATCTTCAGTTTCAGTCTACTCGCAACAATCGTGAACCGCAGACCAAACTCCAAGCTGCCTCCCCAAACCCCTGAGCCGCATAAGTATGGTTCATAGAAGACAGTGAGACGAATCACCATTGGCCGAACTCTCGCGTGCACCACAGTAGCTTTGGCATTTTCAACTCGGGAATGCTGCCGGGCTGTCTCCCGAACTTCCGATGCCCTCCTCCAAAGCCTGAACTCTGAGAAAGCTCCATTTACTCCCCCTGAGGCCACTACGGAATTGGCAGTTTCACGCTCTCCTTCTTCCAGCATCAGATGTCGGGCCCGCACGAAGAGCGCGCTGACGTATCCGAGGAGGCAGAACCTGAATCCAAAGGTCGAAGTTTCCCAAGGTCAAGGTTTCGAATACCAATGAATTTTCCGGCTTCGAGCTTAGGATCTCAACACTACCCCAAGCAGTTCTGTTTAGACCGTGCTCTCGTGACCAAGGCGTCGTGAAGTCGTGATGCGAGTTGACTTAACTTAAGGCTTTAGCGCATTCCCTGGGAGCGACCGTTAACTTCAGGGATTTCGGTTTCTGGCTGTGAGAGAGAAGGGCTTAGGGCTTTCGGGTAATGGTGAAAGCCGTTAAAGCTGAAAAAGGTTCAGGGTTTGGTCTTTGGGATTTGACAGGACATGGCTTTTCACGCTCACCACGTGCGTCTCACAACCTTCGAAGCTGAACTTGCAGCGCCCTTTTCCATGCCCTGTGCCTTTGCCCTACAGATTGAAGCCCACACATTCCTAGATGCCTCTCAAATCCTCCCAAGACCCGAACTGCCAGAAACTCCACAGAGACACTCTGCCTCTCTGCTTCCTTGAACCTTCAGAGCAAGCACAAGAGCTTCGAACTGACGTCTGGGCCGAAATCCTCCTGTCGCCTCTAAGGACGCATCAGGAAATCCAAAATCAAGCCTGGAGATACGGCAAGTAAGAGCTGTGGCTGAGGTCTGACCCCACCCCCGAAGGAATCCTTGCAAGGGCGCTGATTGGGCAGAGGCCACCTCAGTAGGATCTTCTGCCAAGCTTCCAGTAAATATCTGTTGGGTCTTACAAGTTGCGCATAGGAGTGGGCGATTGAGTGAGTGTGTGTGTGTGTGCGGGAGGTGCAAAGGATCTTGTCTGGTCTTTCGTATAACCCGTTGAATGCTGGTACCCCCAAGTCCAAGTTCTTGTTTCCAAGATGTTGCCGTGTGCATGGCTTTGGGGCCCCAAAACAGTGCTACACCGATCAGCTGATTTGGCAGCATGATTAGCTGCTGGTCAGCTAGTGGGCTGGGGTGCGCAGTTCTGACACCGAGTTTGCCAGCACGAAGTGCTGGCTTGGGCGCTGAATTGAGCAATGCCCCTGATGTTTCTGCAACGTTTCGGATAGGAGTGTTAATGAAATGCTGTACGGTGTTATGAGTTCCCGACAGATTTGACATTGTGCCCTCGCGGCTGTTGGCGTGCTGGCGTTTTGGTGCTGGCGGCTTGAGCCTTCACCGAATGAGGATCGAGGGTTCTGGATCCTTGGGCTTCGGGCTTAGGCTTCTGGAGCTGCAGGGCTCGGGGCTGCTGATGGTTCGAAGCTATTTCCAGGTGGAGTGGGGCTACAATGCTCAAAGCTCAATTGACGAAGAATTGCTCGAATCCCGAAGATCTCGGGGATCTCGAAAAATCGATAGCCTACCCGAGGCCCTGAACACGCGTGCAAGCGGCAAGCCGTAGTTGCTGTCAAACGGAAGCACAGAGCAGCAAAATGCGTTGGAAGGCATTCCGAAACACGTAGTTTGCTTGCACAGCAGAAAGTGACTAATCACTAAAACGATGATCATGAGAACTGAAGCACACGGTGGTCATAGTATTGACTATTGCAGCTGCGGCCAAGCCACTCCTGCAGCCCGCAGATGTAGTTGAAGAAACCCTCCGGGGGATGCGCCTTCGCGTGCCAGCACCCGCATCCCCATCAGCAGCACCGCAGCCACTGTCACCACGACTACCACCACTGCTTCTACTACGACGACAATGCCGACGACGGCGGCCACTCGACGACGACGACGACCACGAATGAGTCATTAATGATTTTACCTGCTGCGACAGAGGGCGGACGAAAACGACACCGGCTCCCACTACTCCTAACCTCACCATCACCCAATACCCGAAGCCTGCTGCCTCTACAAACTCGCATTCAACTATCGGGTACCCAACACTCCTCTGAAGCACTGTCGCTTCCTTGCTGCATACTCTCTGCATACCACTGATTGCCACTAGTTATGTTGCTTGCTAGCCGCTTTCTGCTTTTGATTGACGGCTACCAACTACCATCTGCTGCATGCCAGCCGAAACCAGCAGCTTGAAGCACTCTGCTCTTGTGACAGCCATGACATGACCGTGAATGGGTTCATCCCCTCAAAGTTCTATCACTGTGAGTGCCGGTGCCTCAGCTGGCTTTGCTTGGAAACGGACGACGATGTCGTCCGCCAACTGGAGCAAATCCAGGTCTGGTGGAAAGCCTGTGGGTTTGGTATTCAGGTTGTGGAATGTTAAGACCAGTCCTGGTCAAGCTTCCGGTTGTAGGATTGCTTTTTGTCGGAGTCGTCATGTTCGCGATCCCGTGCGTCATAATGAACTCGGATTGAAAAGCGGAAGCTTGTTGTCAGCATGAGCCTTTGGCTTGCCAGTCTTTCGAAACAGAACCGAAACCCCTTGGTCGTGTTCTGCGGCAAGGTCAATCGCTAAACCTGAATCCTCTCAACCAACTCTCTCCGATAGAGCCAACCCTGAAAGCTCCAGTCACTGGTATGACTGCCTGTCCTTGAGCAGCGTTGTGCTGCAGTTGCTCCTGTGTGCTTTAAGCCGAACTGCCGAACGGGCTGTGGCTGAATTGGGGGTCAAGGCTGCGAAATGTATCTTCGACTCTTCGACCACTTGTGACTCGGGTTGTTGCGTAGTTGTACACATGTAGCAGGAGGGAGCTCTTCACCGGTATTCTGCCTTCTGCTTGAGGCTGAGTGAAGTCACCGAGGCGACAGCAAGTCAACACGAAATTTACGTCATATTTACGTCATATAAGTGCATCTAAGCCCTCCTGTCCAGGCCTCGAGTACGTTTTCATGCAGGTGGCATCGGCATGAGCAAAAATCGGAACAGGGCGAGAAACCAGTACCGAGCTCCTCAATCCCGATTCCCGTAACCCTGAGCCGCCTGAGCCTATACGCCTAGACCCGAACTTCCACGACCTACATTCCTAAAAAGTAATGGGCGCAGAGTCTTGCACCTCCAAGTCTGCTTTCAAGTGACGCCCACGCAACCAGAAACCCCCTGATTCCAATGCACCAACAAGCACCACCCTAACAGTCCAGAAATTTGCCCCATGGCTGCAGGTCTGTGCAGCTGAAGGCTGGCAAAACCGGCACATCGCACCTCATTGTGGTTTCGGCGCTCACAATTGGACTCTGCGCAAGCGTGTCCACAGGGTCTGTCTGGTTTTGAGGTTTAGGATGTAAGGCCAACGCTTTACTATTCCTTTTCGCTTGGGTTCAGGTGCTTTCGGCACTCACACTCGAAAATTAGGCTTGGGGACTTGTGGAGATGTCTCGACTGATCCCTTTAGCCCATAACCCCAATAAACGCCTGACCCCTGAATCCTCAACCCGACCTGCCTCGATGGTGCCCCTGCAAGTCCATCTCCGGAAACCTGCACGTAAAGCTGCAAATTGAGGAATTGGCATTGCGCGGGTTCTCCGTTACGGGCTGACCAAACTGGAGACTCAAATGGGGATCCGAAGGAGGACCAGAAGAGGCCCGCAAAAACAACGTCATTCTCCTGCATGCAGAAGCCGGATGCAGACACTTCGACGACGACTTCACTGCTGCTTCCACTGCGGCTACTTCTGCTACTGCTCCTATCTCCACCACCAGCACCGCCAAGGGAAGGTGTGCATGGGGGAGGTGGGCATACCACGCACAAAGCGGGTGCGATTTTACGATATGGAAGCCGTAAGATACTTGATACCTTCTCGGTCCTTGCACAATCAAAGTCCAGAAACAGTAAGTGTCACGAGGATTCCAGCTTCAAGTCACGGCATCCTTGTCACAGTTCGGCATCGCTGGCAGAAACGACAACTGTCAGGAGGATGCCACACCGAACCCTTCTCCCCCCACTCATGGCGCCAGACCGAGAGACCAAGGTTAGGAGGACCGGGAACGCCTGACGCTTCAGTATACAGGCGAACATAATTCATACAGAAAAATGCCCTCCCACCACTTCTACTGCCGCTGCCGCTCCTGCTCCTGCTGCTGCTGCTGCTGCTGCTGATGCTACCCCTACTGCTGCTAATACGACTACGACTACTACCACTACCACTACCACTACCACTACCACTACCACTACGACTACGACTACGACTACGACTACGACTACTACTACTACTACTACTACTACTATTCTTCTTCTACTACTACTACTACTACCACCACTACGACTACGACTACGACTACGACTACGACTACTCCTACTACTGCCACTACGACTACGACTACGACTACGACTACGACGACGACGACGACGTCTTCTACTACTGCTGTTACTGCTACCTACTACCTACTACCTCCTACCCGCTGCCGCTACCGCTACCGCTGCTGCTACTGCTGCTGCTGCCGCCTGTTCCTGCTCCTGCACCTGCTCCTGCTCCTGCTGCTGCTGCTCCTGCTTCTGCTACTGATATTGCTAGCACCACTACGATGACGACTACACCACCTATTACTACTGTTGGTACGACGACCTACTTGATATTACAACTTCTACATACTGCTACCACTGCTACTGCTCCTGCAACTACTACTACCACACCACCACCTGCTGCTGCTACCGCTGCTGCGACGACGCCGACGACTACGACAACCTACTTCCTCATCTGCCCCAAGTACGATGAGGGCGTGGTTTCTACTGCCACGATTGAGTTTGCTGCTGACGATGCTGTCATCACCACTGCGAAAGCCACAACGTTCAAGCCGATAAGGACCAGTACCGACGACTCACCGTAGTGATGGGTAGCTGTATCGACCACTGCATGTTGCCTTCTTAGTTGAGAGCCCCTTTTCCTCGACCGAGGTCCGAACTTGGCTGAGGTGCCGAGTTCTCCAGAGCTCTCTGATTTCATCACAGTCGGGTGCAACAACATATGGCGACTCACGACTTACACAGGTGCTGTTCGCATGCCATGCGAACAGTGTGCGTGCATTGCAAGTCGACGACAAGCATGTCACCACTGGGCAAGAGGAAGCAATGCTTGCGGGTTGTTGGGTAGCGGACAATCCTCTTCAAGGAAAGCCGACTTGCAGGAAGTCTTTGGATTATTTTTCACTGATATCGGGAATCTGAACAAGGGATGAACAAAAGATGTGCAAAACACACTTCAGGTGCTTTTTCCACACCCGGCATCTCTAGACCCTCAGACTCGGAAAGGAGGGAGGGTGGAGGGGGGAAGTGCCAAAAAGCCTCCCTTGTTGACAGGGCATTGACCTGCACGGGCAGGGCCGGACCGACACGAGTTGGAGCCAGCCGTTTCACTTCTCCTTGCTGTAGTGTGTCGCTGCAACCTGCAGATGCAGCCAAAGCGAATCTTACATGCCAGGTGTTCATCCATGGAAACCTGCTGTGGGTGGGCAAGCCTCCCAGCTTTGGAAGAGAATACCGCTGCGCCCCTTTCTTCTGTGTGTGCTGAGCTTGCGGACGGCAGGTTCAGCGGCAGCAGGCCAGAGCAGTGCCACGTAGTGCATGTGAATGCATGTGGCAAGCAGCCGAACTGCAGAGCAGCTTGAACAGCGATGTTGTAAATTGTACTGCTCGCAGCCGAACTACAGGCGCGGAAGCGTCGGCAGCACCGCTGTCCGTGCCGGCCTGGGCTGTTTGCCCCACATATTTCTCAAGTGGTCTTGCTGCTTCTTTCGATCATGTGCAGATGCATACGCCAATGAGGGAAGTGTTTGTTTGCATGCCGTGCCGGATCCTGAACATCTGTGGCACGCTCGCCTCATCGTGGAGCAAGAGCAGCATCTTCAAAAACCAAACGAAAATCTCAAACCCGATGCTGCAGACTTCTGACTATGCATTGCATCAGTCCCAGACCGGGCGGCACAGAATGCATGTCATGCTGAAAGTCTCGCCATTTCTTCGCGAGGCCGAATATCCTGAAGAAAGCAACGCCCACCCCTACGTTGAACCGGCTCGTGACGATTTCCTCCGCTGAGTTCTCAACTTGGGTAAGGGCAGAGAGAGTGAAAGACATGGCTCCCAGGGCGGCTTTCTGCTCTGTCGTCGATTTCCGGCGCTGGACGCCGAGATTCGAGCAACCACAGTGCGCCGGCTGCAAAG
Organism: Symbiodinium necroappetens; assembly: GCA_905231915.1. Lineage (NCBI taxonomy): Eukaryota > Dinophyceae > Suessiales > Symbiodiniaceae > Symbiodinium > Symbiodinium necroappetens. The sequence continues at coordinate 15,367 of CAJNJA010005616.1, forward strand.
ACCTGTTCAGACGCTAACCCGCTAATCCTATGAGCATCTTCGATATTACTGTCCGTGGCAGGTCGTGCCAGCAGCACCATTATGCCGACTTCTCAATCGCCTGCTGCGAGAGGGGCGTTGGGGTGTTGCACAAACCCAGCGCTGCTACTGTGGCGGTTGAGTGCCATGCACCTGCGCTTTTTAGGACGCATAGGTCGTTCCGAAAAAAGAGCAAAACCCAGTGACATCCAGCAATCATCAAGAGCTTGTGATTCTCTTGTGTAGAGACGTCTTTCTCCGCCCTCCCTGGAGCCGCGACTGAGGCCTGGCTGGACACCCCACGAACCCCGGCTGCCCTTTGCACCTGTGGGGGATGCAGGGCTCTGACAAGTCAACCTACTAGAATCTGACGAACCTCCTGAGCGTGTCACACACTGGATCATGTTCGGTACGTTCAGGTCCCACTGCATCAGCGGCCCAATGTTATGTGTCCAAATGGGGTGCTTTAAGTTCCAGTCGTTTGCGTTGGCTTTGGGTGTCTGTGAAGTCGAGAGCGAACATGAAGTCTAGAGCACTGCAGACATCTAACTCTGTTGGAAAACACTGCTGCAGTGTCATTGGAGTCTGGCAGGAATAGAGAGCAATTATGCAGCTCTGGGCTCTATCTGCTTGAAGATGACAGAGTGCATCTTTGATGGCGGACAAAAACATAATCAGAGCATTGCAGGAACGGTTGTGTTATCAGAAAGACATCGGTATCATGTCGCCGCTGACGGGTTTCAAAACTAGGCAGACTGAACAGCAAGTGAAGTTTGGAATCAAAAAAGCCAGGCACTGCCGGAGCCCCTTGAGCAATCAAAACCAACATGTTACACTGTTACGCGATGATCTTGCTTTTTGCCCGTGCCCTCCGACCAATAGTCGAAGCTCCTGTTCGGGGCAAGCAGGGAACTTAGGACACGGAGAAGATACCACAGTGAACGACGAGAGCCAGGAGTTGTGTTCTGAGCTAAGTAGCATCTCCCGTGGACCAGATTACACCACATGCTCTACCTTCAAAGCGCCTGCGGGCCTGGGTGGTCGCGTTCTAATATGTGTATACAGTATCACATATATATATATATATACATATTGTATATGATCTATAGTGTGTAAAGCCGTATAATTCATATATCTGACACGTCAGTACTACCTGGCCTTCAGCCAGGTTTGCACGGTTGAGGAAACTCGAAGAAACGAGAGTGGCGATTCAAATCAAGGACATTCACGCCGTCATGCCAAAGACCATCACGATCTCGAACTTCTTTATTTTTCTGGAGGCATCTCTCTAGACACACCAAAATGCAGCTCAGGTTCGTGGAATTGTGTTATGGTGACCAGATATGCGCCAACGACCGCAGATCTGCCGATCTAGCAACACTCTCATTGACTTTTGCCGCAGGTCTACCGATACAGAGAGGGCCTTGACAGGAAGCAGGCGCGAAGATGCTGCTGCTACTAACTAATGGCTCATACAACGTCAAGAGGAGACGATAGGCCCCTGAATCAGTGGCTCACAGAGACAGCGCAAGGCATTTGTCATTGTAGCTGCGAGCCATCTGGGTAGATGCAGTCGGTGAAGCGGCTTGCTGGACCATGAGATGGTTATGAGATGACTAGGACTGAATCATTCAGGAGTGGAAGTCACACGCCAGACCATTTGTATTATAGAAGCCTTTGCTTCCCGAGATTATGGAACTTGACGCCGCCTTCAACAAGTACGACCGACGTGGTGCCTCGTTCGCATTCCTTCATTCCTGACACTCCGCGGAACCTCCATGTCCCAGGTCCGTGGACTGAGGCTGATCAGGAGAGATGCCTTAGGGTTATCGGCAAACAGGGAGTGTCTGGGAAGTCAAGACCCGGCTAAGCAAGTCGTCTCTTGAGGTTGCACATTTGTAGCTGGACATCTCACCTGGGACCGTGGTACGACAGAGCATGCAAACTACGGTGCAGTGGACCGAAACGATTGTAAGACAGTTTATGTTTGCATCAAGTCTGTTCCAACCCGTCAGATGTACTTTGTTATCACACTGTTGTTGCACTCATCTTCTTTGTTGTTATTCACAACTGTGTAGTTATACCGGACCTCTGTAGCAGTCCGGGACCCCTGGCCTGCAGAGAAGAGGCCTTGTGTTCTACTATGGGGGGGGGCTCATGCTATTTGGGGGGGGGGGGGGGGG
>CAJNJA010005618.1:0-17563 GCA_905231915.1 Symbiodinium necroappetens
AAACTGAACCATGGGGGGGGGGGGAGGGGAGGGGGGGCCCCGCCGGGGCGCAACCATATATGTCGTGCATGTGTGTGCAATGTGTATGTGTATGTCCGGATGTGCATGTATATGTGTATGTGTGTGCATGTGTGCATGTGGCATGGGTGCGTGCGTTGTGTGTGTATGTATGTATGTATGTATGTACGTACGTACGTATGTATGTGTGTATGTATGTATGTAAGTACTTATGTATGTATGTTTGTGCATGTGCATGTGTGCGAGTGTGTGCACGTGTACAGGCTCGTGCAGGTTTACGTGTACGGGTATGTGTACATGTAGGTGTAGGTGTGGGTTTAAAGTGCAGGTGTAGGCAGTGTAGGCGAAGGTGTAGGTGTAGGTGTATGCGTAGGGTTTGTTTGCATGTGCATGTATGTGTAGGAGTAGGTGTAAAGGTAAGAGCATGTGTATGTGCACGTGTATGTGTGCATGTGCGTGTGCCTGTACGTGTATACTTTAGATGTGTATGTATGTGCATAATGTGCATGCATCTACATGTATATATATATATATATGTATGTATATACACACACATAAGTTACAGGCATATGTTTATGCTTAGGTATGTCTAGGTAGATGTAGATGTAAGCAGGCATGCAACACATGTGCGGATGTAAAACTGTACACTGATCTACCCAGTGCACACTGCACATGTTGCTAAATGTCGATCCACCCAGTGCGCTCAGAGAGACACACACACACATGGACAGACAGCGAAGTTGCAGTGTTTGAGGATTGAAAGGAGTAGGGCTGAGAAAGGCGGAATGCAGTCTTTTTTGGGAGTGTACGTAGCGATTGCAGCGAGCTCGCAGCTTCCTTGCTCGTCTATCAGTACAAGTAGCTGTCAGAGTAGGTAACAAATAGCAGCGGTGGTTGTGGTCGTGGCTGTGGCTGTTCTTGGTGCATGTGAGGTGTTGAGGGGGGAAATGTCGGCTTCCAACTCTCGCTCCCAGGATGTAGTGGCGAAGATCATGGACGAGGACTTGCGGGACTTGGCAGCCAGGTCCATGCTGCGAAGCTAAGGCGTTCGGATGTCGGAGGATGTTAGACTGGCACACGGGTTTGAGGATGTAATTGCGGGATTTCGTACCTTCCGTAACGGCTTGTGAGGCTCACAGCAATTGCCCTGCAGCTCGGAAGGCCACATGGAGTTGAACAGAAGAAACCACGATTTCAACCCAACCATGTCCCACCCATTCATTTTAAATGCCGCGAGGCTTTGCTGAACCCGCGTCGTGCAGCCCTTGCGTGGTGCATAAACCCTAGCCTCTGTACTCCACGACTTCATGGCAGGGAGCAGAAGAAGAAGGAGGCCAACCGAATCCTGGCAGAGTGCTCCGCGTCTGTTGTCCGTAGTGTCATACAGTAATGTACATCTGTTCTGAAGACTACGGGGACGATAAACGCACACTGTATGTGCTACCAGGAGTCTCTTCTTTGTACTTCTTTGCATCAGGTGAATGCAGCTCTCGATCTCACCTCAAAACCGAAAGTCCAAGGCCATGAACCCAAACCCTAAACTTCAAGATCGAAAGTCCGCAAACCACAGACTTCAGCTGGCCTTACTTTGGCCGCCCGCATCCCCGACTTAGTGTAGGATTCCCTAGGCTGCAGCATCTCGTCGTAGGCTTGCAAATTTCGAGCTATAGTGTTTGAGGGTGTCCGGTTTAGGTAAAACTGAAAAGACAAACCACAAAAAGCAGTGCAACCAACGAAGCAGCAAGCGGCGCTGTCCACAGGACGAGCGAAGTGACTTTCAGCTTTGCCCAGCTTTGGCGTAACAAGCTAGCTGGTCTGTCGCAGCTTCGTTCAAACTGAGCCGTTATTTTAGCATATTTCGACGGTCCGGCTTTTAGATCAAATCGTAGCTGCCGTGGCATGTGATCATTGGCTGCGTAGTCGGTGCGGGACTTATTTTAGGACTTCGGGTTATGGAGTTCAGGGTTTGGGTCCTGCAGACTTAACATTTTGGCCTGGGTTCTGGAACAGAAAACTAGGGTTTTGATCTCAGGCTCGGGCTTGAACTTGGGATGTGGAGTTCCAGGTAAATCCGCAGCTGGCAGGTACCACCAGGCCCTCTTGGACCGCCGACGCGAGGACGAGAAGCAGCAGGTGGGTCTGGGCAAGGAGGAGTTAGTTTGATCAACTTCGATGCCCCCAAGCCTCGCCCTAGACTGCTACTGTAGGTACTGCTAGATGGTTGAATGGGAGGATTTGAATATCCCGGTCTAGGATTTCGGGCTCAGGCGCTTGCAGTCTGAGCAGAGGCTACGGAGCCCCTCCTGGCCTCAAGGCCCCGGATCCGGACCCCCTAAGGGCTTCGGGGCGGCTTCAGTCTTAGATTTTTTAAGACGGTGCAGGCTGCAGGTCTTTTTTGGGCTTCTTGCCAGGTGGAGGAAGACCAGCGAATCGAAGCTTGCGCCTGAGATCCTTCGCTCGGGACTTCGGAGCTTTTCCTCTGAGGGCCTGCTAATTCTCTGCACCTGCAGCTCAAACGCCTTGGGGAAGCCTTCGGCCTTCGGGCGCCAAGGCCTATGCAAGGGAGAAGCGATCACGTGAGGAGCAAGTGGCGAAAGAGCCTCGGGCTCGGAATCACGACATCGTGTTTGGTCCCATGTCTAAATAAGACCTTGAAGTACGGGCAGTTTCTTGCCAGTTTCCACACTTTGCTGTGCACCCGTCTGTGCAGTGTTCGGAAGCTTCTTGAAGTCTGGGGCATGTCGTCTGCTTTCACATCTTGACTGATCTTGGGCGTTCAGGGTAGTTTTGTGTTCAGGGCTGATCTTGTCGCCCCAGGGGCTCATAGGTCGTTGGCTGCAAACTTCGCTGGCTGTAAGTCGATCTGAGCCTTCGCTTTATCTGCCTGGATGTCAACGACTTTAATCTACACAAGTCGGCACATACCATGCGAAGCCGTTTCTATTTCTTGCACGCAGCAACCGCTGAACCTTGATGAAATCAGAGTGTAACAACACCACGAGACAGCCGCAGCCAGAGACACAAAAGCCTCGACGTTCGTTCTAAGCTCTGTGTACAGAGCAACTCCACACGCTGTGCAGGAAGCGGGAGCTGGAGGCGGAGCGCAATCGAGTTCTCCAGGTACCCTGAGCTTGAATAGAGGGCCGAGTTGAGGGCTGTACAGTATCTTGTTCGAGCCAGCCACATTTGCATAGGATTCCATCGTCTCTCCTCAGTGTTTTGACAGTTGGAGGATTGAGGGCATCGGGCTACTCTAGGCTTACCCTGGCTGGGGCCATTAAGGTCCCATTACCAGCATGGGCAGCCATGATGAGTTCGATACCCTGAACTGTATGTGAGAAATTGAAACTGTATAAACCCGAGTTCCTTCAAAGTTCACTCATATCGCCTCTTGTGCCACAGAATCGTGCACAGCCCTTAAAGGGCGAGAGCCTCTAGAACCCAGCAGACTCTAACTCTGAATCGGATGGTCGACTTCGAGCACCAAGTGGCAGACGCGGGAGCACTGATGCGTGCACGTCCAAAGATTGCGCAAGTAACGTCAGAGAGGGCTGGGGAGCATAGGGCTCTTCTACTGGGCCGGTGCTCTGTCTCCGTGCCGCCTACGCAGATGGTAAACTCTTAAGACTGGCTTACGCGGACTCCCTGGTTGTCTAAGGTGATTCTGGAGGTCTGTTGTTCGGCCATGTTCTGATGGCGACACTTCCCAAGCAAAGCAAAATGCTACACCCAATAACAGCAAGATGTTGCTCCAGCGCACGACGAGAACTCATAGCGCCAAAGTCGTAGAGTCGTAGAGATTCCCAGAATCCCTGACTCCTGAATGATGCGCAGGAGCTCAGCAGCAAGCAGGTGCGAGTGAACCGCGAGGCGCAAGAGCGAGAGAAGCTCCGCGAGGAGCCGAATTCTTTTTGGAGGTTTTGGGCTTAGGGGCCCAGCGGCTTGGGTGTCGAGTGTCCAGGCAAGTACGTAGCGACGTTTGCAGGTGCCAGATCGGATATGATCTACTGGCTGGTTTGTACCTGTTTCCGATAGCTTTCGAGATTTGGGCGGAGCTTCGACATGTTGCTACGGGATGTCTGAAAGGCTTGCGACATCTTGAACAAGTTTCCTGGAGCTTATCAGGTATTCAAGCTAGCTGGGTCCCCGGCATAGGGAGCTTCCTCGTCTGGGTTCGAAAATGATTTGGGCTGGTCTTGCCAGCCTCTGACGCACTCAGCCTGGCTCTAAATCCTTTATGATACTTTGCAAGTATTTTGTTATCATGGCTTCTCAGAGCTTGGGATTGGTGCGGGCAGTATATAGGATGTCCAGAACCCATGCCAGACGGATTTCAGAACAATGCCCCCAGCAGCAATGGTTGACTCGAGTGCTTTAAAAGAGCTCCGGTTTTTGGAATGTAAGCTTCAGCCTTCAGAAAGAAACTCGGACCTGCAGTGTTTGTTTTCCGGGCTATTCGGTTCCGAGTTTCAAGGGGTGTCCAGATCTACTCGGAATTCAAGCTCTTTTCTTCAAGGTCACAGGAGAGTCTTCCGGGCCAGGTGCTTTCCCATTATCTTGTCTTACTCAGCTTGAATCGCATGCTGAATTGTTCGAGCAGCAGCACGAGTGCGGACCCCGGTTCCAGATAACAGTCGCAATCGCGGTCCCTAGCCCGGAAGAAATCGACATTGATCTCTAGACTGTCGGAATGACCCCGATTGTTCAGACAGAGTGCCAGCCTCGCAATACCAGCTCGGCAAGGTCTCCGAACTTCCCAGCGCACTCGAACCTAGCGCTTGCGGTCTTTCAGTTCTGGCGTCTTAGGAGTCCCAGATTCGAGATGGAGGTTTCGGGCTGAGGCTTAGTTGGCCGGTGCTAGCAGGAGCTCTGGTACGAAGAGCGTGAAGAGCTCGAGCGGAGGAAAGAGTGGATGAAGGCCTGAAGCTTTGTTCGAAGACGGCCACCGATTGTCGAGGTAGATGTTATTCCTTGCGTTTCCTTCGTGGTTCCATTTCTGTGGCACTAGAGTTCTTTTTATCTAGGTCCTAAATGATTGCTCCCACTAGCACTGAGACTGGTGCAACCTCTTCTTGATACAGCTTTTTGCTTTTATTGCAAGGACTTGCTTTCACGTTGATATTCAGAGGGCTGGTGTGGTGTTGGTGATGATGGCGATTATGATTATCGTGATGATCAGCATGATTGGGTTGGTGATTGGTTAAGGCAACGACGATGATGATCCTGGTGATGATGGTGATAAGGATGCTGCTGACTCTCCCCCCATGCGATGATGCTGATGGCAGTGATGTGGGTTGTGAGCATCCGAAGCCTTGCCTTGTAACTAGCCTCTTCCAGCACATGAGCTTGTAAAATCTTGAAATATTAGACCGTGACATATTCAACATAGAGCTTTGAAGTACAAAGAACCGCGACAGCCCCTTCCAATCATCCAGGCGCCCGGCTGCATCCCCCCCAATGTTTCTGTAAAATCCGACAGCAGAACCTTTGAAATCACCAACTCAGCCCGGCAAGCCGTCAAACGCTAAACCTTAACCTGACCTGGACCTTGGAGCCCAACCGGCAAAGCGCTGAAACACGCTTCCTCAGGCCCAGAAGAGGCTGGAAGACCAGCAGGAGATGCTGAGAGCCTATCAGGTGCAAGCGTTAGTTTTGGGGTATGGGATTTTTACGCATTTTGCGGGTTTAGGGTTTGCGGGTTTATGGTTTTGTAATTCAAGATTGCCGGGTTGTGGTTCGGTTTGGGCTCGTTGGGTGGAAGATTAGGGTTTCGGGGTTGATGGTTGCGGGCTTTTGGGATTGGGGTTCGTGTTTTCGGGTTTCATCATGGGATTTTGAGAGCCCCAGGCATGGCTTTGGTTTTGTTTTTTTGGGGGCTTGGACGTTGTGCCAAGGGCGTCAGGTTTTTTTTTTTTTTTTTTACGGTGGAGCTCAAAACGTGGTTGTGAGTTCGATTGTTTGTCATTCGAGGTTTCGCGTGTCCAGGGTTCTGAACGGCTCATGGAGTGAGTTTCGCTACTCTCTGAGGCTCTACCCGGGTCGACTGAAGCTGCATCTGTGTTGCCTCTTTCTCCTCACGGAATCCTAAACACCTTCAAGTCAAAATGCTGAACGTAGAAGCCTGGAGCCTAAAGCTCGAAGCCTCTGATTTTGGGATCGGCCGCGCGAGATGTTTTGCGCCGCCTTTTTCTGTTGAGGATTGTTTTTGTTGCTGATGGCCTGCTTTAGGGACCCAGCATTTCAGAACTTATATAGTAGTTACACCGAGCATGCATGCACGAGCGCGTGCCACTTCAGGCATGCGCGAATTGACATGTGCCTTTCAGCCCAAACCTCACCGGCACGCCTGCACTGATACGGTTGATTGTGTTGCAACGGTGAGCAGTAAGTCGATCGCCCAAAAAACATGCGATGGCAAAACCCGCACAACCCCTCAAAGTAGCACATGTTGAAGAGCGTTAAGGTGGTTTTGTAGTGGGGACTGCCTTCCGCAGCATACAAGCCGAGGCCTTAAGCTAGACCCTCAGGCACACCTCGAGAGGCAAGAACGCCTGCGCAAGGAAGAAGCTGCCAAGGCATCTGCCTCCAGTGGGTTTCTGGTACTTCGGACTTTCTGTCTGGTCGAGTCTTCGTCTCAAACGGTCTTGGGGCGTCGTTGCTACCTGAGGCCCTTCCCGGAGAGATCCAGACGACAAGCGTCTCGGCGACAGCACAAGCAACAAAGTCACAGAACACACCAAGGAAGCCTGCACCGCAAAAGCCGTCTTAAACGGACCTCTCCCACCGGCTGCTCCAAAGTCTTTGGATCCGCAAAGCCTTCGAACCCTGAAAACCAACAACCGCTGGCCGAAACCACGACGGAACGACAGAGCACTATGAGTCCAAGCTCGAAGCTGTGCACGAATCTTGGATGCTGCATGCTGGCTATTCGGCCCAACAGTAGGCGTGCAATCGGAAATCGGCCAGGAGCAGGAAGCGAGACAGGCCCTCATGGAGCAGTTCGCTGAGGCTGGTGTTTCCGGGCATGCCAGGAGTAGTTGCAGTACGGTTCAAGCAGCTGTTTTACACGAGGATTACCGGTCGAAGCTTATTGTTCAGATGGTGGCTCGCACGTTGTTAGCAGCCCGGTAGAGTGTTCCTCGTATGTGCATAGACTGTCGTCCATGCGACCTTGTTTCACTAGGACGAGCGGGTGGACCAAATGTCGGCTCAGAGACGACGTCTGAAGATGCAGGCCACAAGGATTCAGGGCTTTTCGAGTTCGTTCCAGGTTTCGCCTGTGCAGGTTTTTTTTCCTCATTGTCTTGTTTGTTCTGCTGGGTCTCCTTGAAAAAAATATCATTGTTCTTGCCCTGTCTTGACAGCAGCTACCTCGTGTTTGCTTGGTTTCCTTGCGTGACAGCTCGACACAGCTTGCGAGGCTCCGAGGCTCCTAATGAGCTTCGTGTCGCTGCTGTTGTTCTGAGGGTCTTCGCTACATCCTTATGGTTGTCGACGTTGCTGCTGCTGTTCCTGCTGCTGCTGCTGCTGTTCCTGATGCTGCTGCGTCACCGTTTGCTGATGCTGCTTCTACTTTTGTGCTTCCTCATACTCGTCTATGTTCCCTTCGTCACCGGCTGGAATGTGTTCGCTTGCGTCATGACCATACTGCATGTGCAACTGTCGTCTCAATCTTGTCTTTGGCCCAGTGAAGTGAGCCAGGAGTACCGGCGGGAGGTGGACAATCAGATGGAGGTGCGGCAAATCCATGCTCTGGTTCGAAAGCAGAAGTCCGCAGGTCTCAAACATGAAGAAGTCCGTCCCTAACCGCAAATCCTTTCATTAAGGTTGATCAAGCCACTAAGTTCAATCCTGATCGGGGTGGCATGTGCGGAGCCTTCTGCAACTCGCAGTCCAAATCGCTGAAGGCTTGGGTTAGTCAACGACTTCTGTCGTTGGAAGTTCCAAGCCTGCTTGCCCACTGCCATGGATGTTTTCAGATCTTGACCCCAGATTCTCAGATCCCCAGAGCCCTGAAATCCAAAACCCCAGCACCAAAACCCTGAACTGGGCCTAAACCCTCGTAACAGGCTCGGAAGCAGCAGTGCGAGGCGGAGAGGCGCAAGGAGCCGATGCTCTTGGGCAGCGAGTTTGAGAGTTCGGGGTTTACGGATTTAAGGACGTCTAGAGTTTAGGGCTGTTTAGGGTTTGCAGGGCTTGTGTTTAGATTTTGCTTGTCTTCCCAAATTGTCCGAAGATCTGGCGGTGGTGTGGGTCATCATGCGCTGTCCCTGCTCCTGGACTGGAAGAGTACTGGGAGCAATTCAATACACTTCTTGCTTCAATCCAGAGGTGGTTCAGGCTTTGCGGTGTCGCCAGTTCCTTCGCCCAGCACAGCATTTTCTCGGGCTTGCCGAGGCTGCAAATCAACAAACTATTGGCTGTGAACATTGTTCTGCTGAGCCGTCGAAACTTACATTTTTCTGCATTTATGCACTGGTCGACTGGCGCAAAGCGCGAATCGGCGTGAGGATTTTCTCCTGTCACCGGTTCGGGAGTGCCCCGATCTACTCTGATTTGAAGGGTTATGCCAGCCTGGATCTCCGAACCCTGACAGAGCACCTTGACGACCAAGTACGGTGACCACTATGAGGCCAACCAGAGACCAGACACTTCTTCCAAGCACTGTCAGGAGGACGGCTGGTGGGATTGAGGAGCTGGGCCGGAATGCTTCCCCCCAATGCTGGTGGGATTCAAGAGCACGCCCGCCATGCTTCCCGCAGTACTTGAGATTCAGGAGCACGGCCAAAATGCTTCTGCGTCAAGCTATTCGGCAATTGCTACTGTTGTTATTTGCAGGGTCTCAGTTGCGTCAAGCTATCTGGGAATACCTGTTTGCAGGGTAATTCGCAGGATCGCGCTATGCGTGCAGTCATTGAGGACCTCTTATTTGCAGCATTTTCGAGGCTTCCTGCATTTTCGAGGTGGTGATGTTTTTCAACCCCTGAGTTTTAGATCGTGACTACAATGTCTGGCGCTGCAACCGTCATATCAAAGCTGGGGATCCTAACGCAACAGATAGGTCGCTTGACCAGAGCTGGTGAAGCGTCGCATGGGTGACCCTCTAAAAGTGGATCTTCCGGCAACCGAAGAACAACCAGACCATGAGGCAAAACAGAAGAGAAGCACATATGGGGTCGGCTGTCCTGCCTCCGGCACGGGAGGGCTGAAGGAGCAATACGCGGCAATGGCGTACGTCGTGAAAACCTGCATGACATATCCGGGGTCAACCGATCAGAACGGCATATGGGGGGAACGGCGCACAGTATCCGGCGAAGGCCGTCGAATCCCGCCGACCTGCGTCGAGCCCCCTTGGAACTTCGACTTGGCCTGGGTGTTCGTCGAGTTTCTCCTCGGATCCTGCCCATCGCCCAGTCTGATGCGTTTGCCACGTTTATATCTCAGAGTAACGCTGAAAACATTTTACAGGGCACACCCCCCAACACACCAACAAAACCCTCAACTCTGAACCCTAGACCAGGAGTTAGAGAAGCTGGCCCGGCTGCGTGCCGTAGAGGCCCGGATCTGAGCCCGAAACTCTGAAACTCCGAGGCACGTAGCTTCTGAAGGCTGAGGGCTCAACGGACTCTAGGGCGAGGGTGTTGAGCTTGGGATCTGGGGTTTTGGGTTGGTCGGTTCCAGGTTTAGGCTTTCGGTTCAGTGGTTTAGGGTCTGGGGTTTAGGTTCTTGAGTTTATGTGGTCTAACCCCAAGGCCCCAAGGCTGAGACGGACATGCTACCAATGCGCATGAGGAAGGTCTGGACAGATACCCGGCTAAGCCCTCCAGCTCGAGGCAAGTAAAGTATTTCTGCAGACGGGTATCATCATGTGGAGTCTCGCGGCTCGCGTGTTGCCAGGCCGAGCATGCCCAGATAGTCGAGGAGGAGCGGCGGCGCTTGCTGCTCGGCTGCAGTTTGGCAGAGGAAAGATGAACATGTGTAGACTGCTGGAAATGTCCAATGTTTGCCATCTACGCCCTCTTTCGGGAGTCACATCTTCTTCGCCACTGGGTGTTTAGCACGTCTTGCATGGAGTTGGGGGCTTTGGGAGGGCTTTGGGATTTGGAGTCTGAGGCTCAAGCTGCATGCTGGCGACGCGAGGCACGCCGTGACGATCCGCTTTTGGGCCGGACTTGCCTAGATCCTAAAGCCCTGAATCCCGAGCGCTACTTTTTAGACTGACCGTGAGACACCAAGCAAGACCGTGTTTGAGCCAGTGGCTCAGCAGGTTGGAGCGTCAAACTTCAACCGACAGCCTGGAAACTCCGAATCCGAAGCTGCAAGAGTGAAAGCAAGCCTAAGCTTAGGCTTTCTGATGAACGCCCGTTTCTCCTAAATCCTGAAGGATTCAAGGCCCAACGTTCCAAGTCCTTCACAATCTACAAATGCAAAGGGGTCCGAAATCCCGGAACTCACGTTCGCGTGCTATGTGGCATGTTTGGTATGCACGTTGCTATACCAGCCGTATTATCTCCCGTTAATATTGAAGTCAAGCCGGCAAGCTAAGAAGTTATTCTGTTTGGGTGTCCTCAGCACAAGGGTCCTCTGCAACTTAAGCGAGTGTGGTGACGGCTCAGGCAGGGTTCAGGCTTGGGTGTACTATACGGCATGCTCGCTAACGATTGAAATAACGGAAGGCCTTGTGTTCAGCAGGGTTCTTATCGGCATGAAGTTTGGTGAGTTCAGTCAGGGCTTAGAGCGCAGGTGAGATGTCCACTTGACAACTTTGATGATACCATTATTGCTCGAAGGCTTCCATTATGCCAGAGACCTTCAGTTCCGAGCCACGGAAGCTTTCGCTGTTTGCACTTGAAAATCGGATGTCCTACAGGCACTTCCCGAAGGGCGCCTTGGCTCGAGAGTCGGATCTCGAACTCGCCAGGGGCCCATCTGTAGTTGGAACCGGTGGAGGGGTTGAGGCTCAGGGTTTAGGGTTTGTGGGGTTGGGAGTGTGCATTGTCGAAAGTGGGGGTCGACAGGTTTTTCGCACGATTTCTGGAGGCTTCTCTGCTTCGATCGCTGCGAGTCTTAGCAGCAAGTCCTCAAAGAGCTAACTAAGCGCCAAGACGCCATGTGGGTATGCAAGGCTGGAACCCAAAGGCAAATGGCAGCGGGCGCAGAATTGCATATTCTCAGAAGACTCCGAAGTTCCGGGATGTTCAAACTTCGTCGGATGATTTGGAGTCTGGAGTATTAGTTCTTACTAAACTCAAGAATTGTCTTAGCGTTTCTATCGACATAAAAACAGTTTCGTGTTTCCGTTATGGCCGCTGTAGACAAGACAGACATGGAGCCCTTTCTCAATAAAGAATGGGTAAAACCTGTAAATTCTGCGACAGAAACTAAACAGAGGTCGGGCTGCCGCGCTCCGCAGCACCCGAACGGCCTGCTGTGCAAAGGCCTGGGCTCACGGGCCCACGTGTTTCTTCTGGGTTTCGTTCTGCTGGGCAGAGGTATTGATTGCCTGGAGTTATGAGCAGCGCTGCTTATAGTAGTTTTGTGGCTGATACAATGTAGATGGGTTTTAGTAGACACTTCATATCGGTATGTGTCAAGGAAGAGGTCACTCCCACACACTTCACTTTTCATCCTCATCATTCTGCAGGGGACAGAAGGACTGCGCAGGTGCTCTGTCCCAGGCGGTACCTGCACGTATCCACGCTGAGCCCAAGTGTGGGCAGCTGGCGAACACTTCTCATTTATCTCATTTGCTGTGCCATTGCTTGTGTTTGGATCATTCATTTGGCTTGCATATGCCCTTTGACGAAATGGCAGAAGCTCCGGCTTCAAAACTGCGGGACAGCGGCTGAGGCAAGAAGGTCTAACACCTCTACACGCTGAAATCGAACACGATTGGACACGAAAAGCACGATATCGGCTCTGCGTGAGAGATGTTCTGCAACACCCCGTCCAAACCTCGGCAGGGTTTGCTTTCGAAGCAGCTTGTGGTGATGTTGTGATGTGTTTACACTACAGTGTCGGTCTCACCCCTACCTCACACCGCAATCCCCTGGTTCCCCTGCCAAAACACGACATCTCTGCGCAAGCAAACGTGCCTACTCCTATTATGCCGCTGCTGCTGCTGCTGCTGCTGCTGCGACCACGATTACGAGTACGATGACGATGACGATGAAGAGGACGATGACGATTGCGATTACGATTACGACTACGACGACGACGACGACGACTACTACAACCACGACGATGACTATTACTACGACTTCGACTTCGACTTCCACCTCTGCTTCTACTTCTACTGGTGCTACTGCTATGTTCCAAGCATGCTACGGACGGTACATTGCGTAGAGACCCAAAAAAACCCAACCCTTCTCAGCATCTGATCCGCCTAAACGCTCCGGAGCTTGCAGGGTCTGCAGCCCGAGCCATGCCAAGCTCCTCAGAGCCCAGAAAAGGCAGCGCGACAACTACTTGGGCCTTGCTCCCTACCCGGTCGCTTGGTGGCAGCGGTCCAGGGTTTTGGAGTGTGGATTTGGAGTGTTGGCTTTCCAGGTTTGGCATGGAGCTTTCGGGTACCAGATCCTCGCGGACACCTGGTCGACATGCGCACATGCACACAGAGTCTTGAGGTCCTGAACTTCTACTTGCCATGTTTGAGGGGCCACGGCTGTGTTTCAAGATGTAGATTCTGAGGTTTAGTGTCAGAGCCTCTTATGTACCATTCTTTGGTGCTGCTTCGGTGTTGTCTTTCCCAGTCCTAGATGTGGCGGGGCATGTTTTTGGTTCAAAGCGTGGCCGGATGTTGGTGCCCGAGACTGCCGGTCCCGTGGTCCCTGCGGTCTTCCGGTTCTCTGGCCCACTAGTCCCATGATACGCTGGTGCCGTGTGTGGAGGGGCTTGTTGTTTTTCTAGGCGTGGCGGGGTCGGTCCTTCCTAGGCTTTGCTGGCTAGGTCGAGATGTCTCTTGATGCTTTTGACGCAGAACTTGTAAGTCACACTAGGTTGCCCCAACACCACACCGACAACCTGCTGCAACACACGACCATCGAGACTCCGCGACCTCCGTAAAAACCAATCCAGGCCAGGCTAGCCAAGATCTAGAACATGAAGGACCCGCACGGAACAAGACTCAACAACTGGCCGTCAGATCTCGGCACAGAGGATTGGGGTTCGGAAAGATTCCGGGTTGGCACTTGGCGCCCAGGCCCGGAGCCGAGCCGTCTCCGCAGGTGGGCGTTGGCTGCGTGTGAGATGCGTGTGAATGCCAGTTTCCTGGAGGTGCACGAGCACCGCCTTTGGCGGACCCAGAGCCAGAGCCGGAGGGGCCTTTGGCAGCCCCTTTTAGGCGGCCACGGGCCTCGACACCTGTGCCGCGCTTCGCACCTGCTCCTCGCGACCGCGGGGGTGGTGTGGCGGAGGTTTTGGGGCAGGGCCTGGCGGAGGGCGGCTTCCAGCCACCGGCCCGGGTGCCGGCGCGGTCGCGCGCAAGCAGTGTCGCCGCCGCCTCGGAAAAGTCACAACTCCTCCTTCTCGACATTTATCATCGACCTGTGAACCAAGGCGATGTCCAGAAGAGATGCGGGTAGCTGACCCAGGAATGGCTGACGCCGGAGCTTCGCCCGAATCCTGTTGCAGAGCCTTCATGTTACAGGGCTCAGGGTCAGTTGACATAGAAGTTGCTAGGAAGAGGGGGGGCGCAGCAGATGCTGTCGGCCGAAGCACTTCAATTGTGTTCAGAGAGTGTTATTTTGTCGAACTGGCCTGTGTACATCAAGCTGCACAGGGCAGCTGTACAGAGTCGTGCTGACTACATGGGATCAAGGGCTTCATCAAGAGGTCGCCTTGAGGTGCATGACAGGGAAACTTGCTTAAAGCAGGATTTCCTTGGGAAATTCCCTTCATCAAGAGGACACCCTTCTGCCGTTGAAACCCCCATACTTTACAGGTGATCCTATGTGCCTCGTCACACATGGTTGCATGGAGGGACTAATTCCGTTGCGGATGCAATCTGCTTTGGGAGAAGCGAGGCTGAAACTGCGTGATGGGTCTCGGTTGGAACCCGATTCTGGCGAAGCAGATCTAGCTGCCCGCCCCACATCCACACCCCTTTGCAGTGAGGCTGGACATTGGAAGCTATCGACCCAAAAGACTTGGGGTTTGGCAGGTTTCAGGCTCGGCAGTAAGGGCTGCTTTAAGCGTAGTTTGATGGCAGGCGCTTTGTTTAATTTTTCCCACTTCGGTATAGATAAAGTTATGCAGTGTGTTGCATCTGGGTTGATTGAGGGGTTGCAAGAGCTGGGGCATGCTAGGGCAAACTATGACCCGAACCACACTATTCGTGGTTTGGCCAGTTAGTAACCTCAAGCATTCTCCCCCTGTACCGAAACCTTGACAATTTGAGCTCAAAACCTCCGAGCCAGCCTTCGCATGGATGCCGGCTGCCGCCGAAGAAACGAACGGTAGACCAGGAAGAGTAGATATGACATATCACAACAACCATAGGCCATACGTTCGGCAGTGAGAAGTCCAGAAAACAGTGCGTCCCTAGGTCCGAAACACCACTAAGAACTACAGCACAACCCTGATACACCAAACCCTCAGCCCCACAGGACCCTTGCCGTGTTGAAGCCAAAACTTTAAACCGAGCGACTGAAGTTGATGAAAGGCTTCAAAAAGTGGAGCCCTTGAATCCCGAACCCGAGTCCCTGGCTGCCGGCTTTGGGGACCCGCCACGGTGCCATGCAAGGGACTTACAGCGACAAGTGGCCACGGCCTTAGTTGACTTCCTTGCCGCCTATCTGAGATGTGGGGGACCTTTCAAGAGACAGACAGATCATGAGGAGATCCTCGACCTTCAGGCTCAGCCATAAGTGCCTAAGACTGGAAAACTTTGCAGCCGCTTCACTTTGAAACCGAAGCCTCTGCACGACATTGTTTCACTTTGAAGCAGAACCCGCTTCAGCTGTGTGGCCATTCTTTATGCCCAATGGTCCAGTCGAAAGGTGACTACATGAGTCTTTCAGTTCCTTGCAGCAGCGACCAAGGTGTGGTGAGTACCGCGGCCTTGTGTGCCCAGCGAACCCTTGCTTTACCCCGACGCTCGGCGCGGGCATCTCCCCAAAGGCGGGAGCAAAGGCAGGGTTTTCGATAGTCACTGATAGTCTGTAAGCTCACAGCTGGGAGTTCACGTTTGAATCTGTTATGCTGCTATGTATCGCAAAGGATTCTACGCGAGAGCCGGTCTCTGGGATGGCTTTTAGTGTGCAAGCAGTATACATACATATGTTTACATACATATATATGCATTCTACAAGTCCATGTCTGAGTTTGTTATAGCGGGATTATGGTTGTTGCTGTGAGATGTTTTTGGGTAATGGTTGGGGCTGCTTTCAAATCCAAGTGGAGAACTAAACGTCCAAGTCGAAGCCTGGTTCTCTCTTTTTTCAGAGCCTTGCCTCCTGTCCAAGTGGATCCTTGGCAGCAAGGGGTCTGTAAGATTTGCTTAAGTGCTTCCGCTTAGAACCAGCTGATGAAGGTTTTCCCATAGGGTCGCTGTCCTTCTCCAGAGGCCCAGAGGCCTGGTTTTGCCAGTCTAGCAGACTCTAGCATTGCAGGCTAGCACGAGAACCCCGGCTGCCTCGTGCACATGTTGGTAAGACAGACCTCAGCTGTTGCCAGTCACGGGACTGGTCGCTCGCCGAGACGGTGATCGGCACGCTCCTGGGTGGAGCTACCGAGTATTTCTTTCAGCTTTTCCCGGCTTAGGACTGGCAGTTTCGAGTTCAGGAAGGTTGTTTTGGGATGGCACCGAAATCAGAAGTGGGCTACGTAAAATACAGGGTAGTGTACCCTGCGTGCTGTTTTCCAATATTGTGCAAGGTTCTCAGAGTTTTTGTCAGTCTAGCTCCTTCGCCAGCTGCTTTTGCCCCGTCGTCCTAACGCTGTAAGCTCTTCAACTGCGGTTTGAAAAAATCCTGTGCACTCCAACTCTTATGATAAACCCGAACCACAGACGCGGAACTCCCCAAGGCTTTGCCCGAAACCCTAAAACACCCTAGAGTCGTCCCTCAAGATATCGGTTGCATCGTGGCACACGAAGAGCAGCGGTCGCGACGGCCTCGTGGGCCGAAACCGAGAAGTGGTGGAAGAACTCCTAAAAGGGTGTGGAGTTCGCTGTGAAGGACAAGGCGACAAGGAGTTGCGATGAGCTCGCAGAATGCACTTGCCAATTATGCTTGCGGCCATTCTCGCGACGTCTTCTGGGCTGTCGACAGATACGGTTGTCCTGCTGTCTTTTGCTTTCCTGAAAGGTGTTTCGGGTTTCTGGCGCACGAGTCGCAGGCTTTCTGTGTGAGGATTTCAGGGTTTCCGCTTGTAGGGTTTGGTGAGGGTTTGTACTTAGGCTTCAGTTTCTAGGTCTGCCGTGTGGTTGTGGTCTTAGGGTTTAGGGGTCGAATGTTGAAGCGAAGGGTTGGTAATTTTTTTGGTTTTTGCATCTATCTTGTTTTCTTCCGATTTGGGTTTTTGTTTGTAGGACTCATGGTTGTAGTGTTTCCGGCTGAGTTTTTTTTTTTGAGTGGTTTTGGGTTTATGGCTGCAGAGTTCTGAAAGGCTTCGCTGATATGCTATGCCAAGTGCCACAGCCTTACAAAGCCATCCGACTTGAAGATACCGCCTGAAGCACACTATACTATTCCTGGTTTCCAACCGAACCCCCTAACTGTAAACTCTGAAGTAACATTACCCCCAAACTTCTGAGCCACCTCCGCCTTCAGGGAGCCCCCCCCCCCTCCAACCCGAAATCCAAAACCCTCGCAACCCTATGCCCTCAACACTTGCCAGGCCTTTGTCTTCTCCTGGCCGTCATCGTATTGGTGCGACTCGGTGCTGAATGGCCATGTTCTGCTCCTACATCTTGCGGTCACCGTTGAGCAGTTGGGTGCGAAGGGTTTAGGTCAATGGTTTTCGACGGTCTTTAGGGGCCTTAATGGGTGGGCCCAAAGAGCCTACTCGCCTTTGCTTAGCGAGTAATGGCTTCGCTTCATCTGCAAAGTAGACAGGATATCGAACCTGCGGTACTCAGTATGTCAAAGCCTCTTTACAATCCTGCTAAATACACAGAGAGCCCTTCCTACGCACCGAATCCAAAACCGAACCGCCCCAAGCCCCAAGTCGTTTCAGGTTGCCCCTGGCGTTGATCCTGACGTTGCTGGAAGCACTTCGGGCCGGGCTCCCGGCTTGCATTGTGGATTAAGGGTTATGGGTCAGGGCTCGAAGTCAGCAGCACGACTAGGAGCAGAAGTAGGAGGAAGAGCAGGAGCAGGAGCGTCAGCAGGGGTAGGAGTAGGAGTCATGATGGTGACAGCAGTAGACGCAGCAGTAGCAGTAGTCGTAGTAGCAGTAGTAGTAGCAGTAGCAATAGCAATAGCAGTAGCAGTAGCAGTAGCAGTAGTAGTAGTCGTCGTCCTCGTCGTCGTCGTCGTAGTGGTAGTCGCAGTAGTAATAATAATGGTAATAGCGGTAGCAGCAGCAGCAGCAGCAGCAGTAG
>CAJNJA010005619.1:0-17563 GCA_905231915.1 Symbiodinium necroappetens
TCGACAGCGGCGCCACAACCGTGCCCGTGTGTGCCACACCTGTGTGGAGCGACAGGCGAAAACAGCTCGGTCTCGCGAAAGTGGGTAGAGCAGGCGCGGGGACCGTGATGCTGCCAACCTTGGCACCTCTCGCCAGGTTCAGGCAGGTCGCATTGCGCGGGGCGCACACCGTAATGTGCCTGATGTCGTGGAGGGTGTCTCCCCAGTCGGGCGGCGTCGATGAAGACATGTCGAAACGAGGTGCTGCGCGTCGGCCGCACGTCAGGTTGGGTGTGGGTGCGTGAGAACTTTTTTTTTAGAACTCAGAGAAGGCCACCCGGGCCGCCCGGGAGAGGCCCGAACGGCAGGAACTCGAACCGTGCCTGAAGTCAGCAGGCGCGGCGGGCAGCGCGGCGAGCCTCTTGCGGCTGCCTCGCAGGCCTGGGTCCGCAGCCGGGCTCAGTGCATGCTCGGGCCTGGCACAAGCGATGCTGGGGGTGCACACGTGGACCAGGAGAAATGGCAACAGGAGCCACCTCCAGCAGAGCGGTCTGCACAGGAGGAGGCAAGTGACCATAAGGCGGGCAGCGGCCTCGCACAGGCCCACCAAATGCAAGATGTGCTGGGGCCACCTCCAGCAAAGCGGTTTGCACAGGAGGAGGCCAGCAACCTCAGAAAGCAAGCAGAGGGCAGCGGCTTCGCGCAGGCCTCGCGAATACGAATTGTGCTCGGACCCCGGCACGAGCAGCGGCACCTGGGACCGCAAGGCTCGGCTGTTGGCTCCACCGCAAATGAAGTGGCAAACTGGAGCAAATGTCCACCAAGGCACCGGCGGGCAGTCGCAATGACAGAAACACGGGTCCTATGCCGATGGCGGCCAGCAGCGCCCCGCAAGCCCGAAGGGCAGCGGCCGGGCGCAAGCTGGTGCCACGCTCACGTGCGGCTTTTGGCGCTCCGATTCCAGCACTTACCGCCGCGATGCTGGGAGCGTTTGTTGCCGGGTTTGGGCGGTGGCTTCGGCAGAGGCTTCGGCTTTGTGGCGCGCGGCCGCTCGGGCCGCGGGGGTGGCGAGGGAGGGCGGGGCCGGGGCAGCTCAGGCTCCGGAGGAGGTCGCTCGGGGGCGACGCTCCCCCCCGCAGAAACGAGGTCGGCGACGCGGAGAAGGGGAAGCTCTCGGTCCAGGACTGCCGAAAGTGTGACCTGTCCGATGCTGATGTTCACACGCTGAATGTACGAAGCTACCCTACCCCTATGGCTTGAGCCAAAATGGCTTGAGCCAAAATGGACAAGTTGGGCCGAGAACCGAGGTTTGTGCACCAACTTCCGCTCGAGCCTTTCCTGTACATATGTGTTGCCTTCCCTCTTATATGGTTCTCGCTTCTTGGGTGTGACGACGCTCCGCCTGCTGGATCAAAAGGCGCGACAGTTTAGGCGCCGTTTGCTCATGTGGCCTCGGGGCGCCCTGGTGCAGCTGTCGTGGGTGAGCTGGGATGGCCGGCCACATTAGTTGAAGTGCGACGCCTGCAGCTCAGTTTGTTTGGACGGTTGAGTGCTGCTGGTGGCACGGATGGTGGTCGCACCCTGGCAAATCGGGTGTTTAACTATGCTGTGCATGTACCAGGGCCCTCGGCTCAGGATGTCCAGGTGCACTTACAGTCCTGTGGCGATCTGCTGCCTCCTGATTGTGGGGTACAGTGGAGGCGGTTGGAGGTTCAACCTCTCTTGGAGCGGGAAGCATTGGCACAATACCGCCTAGAGATTGCAACTGTCCCTTCCCTAGGGTCTTATATGGAATATCAACCGCATCTTGCTTGCGCTTCGCAAGTACATGGCGGCAAGTTCGCGCCACATGTTATCTGCGAATGGACATTGGCCCGATGTGGCCACAATCAATTCCCAGATGGGCAGGCGGTGCCAAGCAGCCCTCCTTGTGTATCCTTATGTGGTAACCCAAACTGAGGTCTGATACATGGGCTTCGGGATTGCCCCCTCTCTGATGAGCAGCGTCAGAACTGGATGCTTCATATGCGACGCTGCCGAGTTGATGTTGCGGAACTTTGCAATGATGATTTCCTGCGCCTGGTATTTATGCCGCAAGATCCGCTCAGTTCCCCCGTAATGATATTAGCTCACGTGCGCTTCATAGCTCACAATCCTACGTCGCTCGATGGGTGCAGTGCCTATGACACCATGTCTCGTGCATCCTTCCTTCACTGCCCGGAACTCGTTATTTCGCACAACCTTATTCTGGGCAGCCATCGACTCGCTGCTGGTGGGACAGCAACCGCGGCTCTATAGACGGGGACAACATGGATCTGTGCTCATCGGACGGCTTGCTTGCTTCTTCGACGACTTGTATGTTTCAACAACACGCCGGTGAGCACACGCCGCCCGCGACACAGACACAGTAGTCGGCGTCGCCAAAACTGAATGTGGCATAGCCTCGAACGAGGGCAAGACACGAGCGTACGGGGTCACTGAGCTGGGGGCGGACGAGTGGCGCGAGGACAAACCACTCGAAGAGCGTGGGCGGCCACCGCTTGTCCCGACCTGTGATGGGCTTCGTTGAGATACCGGGCGCGCATGCATTGGAGGCAGCTGCTTGCGTCCAGCCGTGTGGACGACCCCTGTCACCACACTGACCATATTGGGTAGGCTCCCTGCCCCGGCTCTTTGCACGGCTTCCTATGGCTGAGGATCTCGAGGACACATGGATGCTGCTGTTGCTGCTACTGCTGCTGCTTCTGCTGCTGCTGCGGCTGCTGCTGCTGCTGCTGCTGCTGAAAGCCAGCCGACTCCCGACTGTCTCAGGACCGTGTGTGGCGCTTTCAAACCGCAACGATGTAGCAGCCACTGTTGAGGGATGACTTGCGTGAGCTGCGAGTGCATCTGCGCCCGCCCGTGCTGGTACGGCAAACTGGTACGGGCGCGTGGTTTCGTCAAACATGGTTGCCCATTGCTTCGCGAGCGTGCGAGAAACGAGGCGGCGAAAGGCGTCGTCTGTGGCAGTGCCCCGGACTCCGTCATCGGGCTTGCGCAAAGCCGTTAAGTGGGCCACGGCAAGTGCCCCGTCTGGATCTTTACGGGGACGCATACAGACCGCATGGATGTCCGCCTGTACAAGGCCAAGGGGACAAGCGGCTGCTCATGCGGCCTCGCGGGGCCCCGTCTGCTGCTGTTCAGCGTGAGTTAGGTTGGTTGGTTGGTTGGTTGTCCAATGTGTGCGACACCTGCGGCTTGCCAGTCTTCGGGCTCGTGTTACTCCGGTATTCGCTCGCACGCCCGGCAAATGATTGGTTGGACGAACAGCTGATTTTGCGCCCGATGCAAGCTCGTCGTCCTCGCCCTCGAGCTCGGTGGCCGCAGGAACACTGCAGCTGGCAAAAAGGTATGGGAAAACATGTGTGGAATCCTTTTTCGTTATTAATTAGTTATTAGTTCGCAACAATTAATCTAATTAAACTCACGTGTGTGCATGTAGCTCATCCGGCCACTTGAATTGAAGGATTGGACCGGGTATGGCTTCATCTGTTGTGTAACGCTGTGTAAGGCAGGTGAACGCACACAATGCGCCCGGAGACGCTGCTTGTCACGGAGTCGCTCGAATTGCAGCTGCGGCTGCACCTCATGCAACAACATAGTTTTTTCCACGGACCTTTTTCCTCCACGGACCTTTTTCCTTGGCATGAGTCAAGGGCCTTCGGCGCAGCTTCCTATACCTTGTGACTTCCCTACGGCCATAGTGACGGCTTGTTGTACCGACACGGCCAGCATGGCCCACCAACGCTTGGCCCATGTCGACGAAGCCGCGCTTCGCACGGCTGGCGGAGCTCGATGGGCACGGACGCGGATGAGGTCTCGGAGCAGCTGCTGCGGCTGCGCATCGGCATTCCACCGTCCGCCGGCCTCGCTCCCGAGCACCACGAATTGATTGTTTGGGGCCGCCGTTCAGCTCCGGGTAGGCGGCTCGCTTTCGGCGCTCCGCGACCCGCAAGGCGGCTCCGTTGTGTGCAGCAGCGCAGGGCTGCTGCAGGCCTGTGCGTGACAGCGGCGACACAAGTGTGGCGTCGCAGCAACGGGCGGACCCACGGCCTCCCGAGCCACACGCACGTGTGCGCTCCACGATCTTCGCCCTGCGAGCTATCAAACCAATGCGAGCGCATGCGAAGGCCAGAAGCGTCAACTTCTCCTGTGCATGCGGGGGGGTTTATGCAACGGCCGGCACACAAGGGCAGCGGCGGCGGCGGCGCAGGGTCAAAAACATTGCTTGGGGCGGAAGCACTCAGGCCGGCTCATAAGGTATGGCAGTCAACCAGGCACCGGCCTGTGGGCCAGCTTGCGACCGGATGGGGGCGCAAGCTGCCATCCCTGTGGCCAGTCGCCCAAGCCCTGGTCGGTCAAGCGAGGTGGACGGGCTCCTGTCAACCGCACTCCTCAGATCTCCTCAGGATCGGCGCACGCCCATCGTCTTCAGCGAAGGCTGGGGAGCCGTGTGGAGCTCCCGACAGGCAAACCGCATGACTGCGTAACGTCGCCTCGTCGCGACGGCTCTGCGAGCCCCCGGCCGCAGGGCGGTAATATCATGTGACATCGAGCGAGTGCTCCCCCAATCAGGTGGCGTCGACATTGGGCGCCCCCAGCACAATCAACTGGGATGCCCGTCTGGCGGCCGCTATGGCGTTGACAAGCTTTGCTTTGCACAAGCTAAGGCAGCATGCACACGCAAAGCCCGTGCAACTTGCAGAAACAGGCCGTGCAAGGAGGGCCGGGGAAGCTGCGGCAGGGACGGGTTGGGCAAGGCATCACGGAGCGTTCGCGGCAACGCTGCCGCGACGCAGAGCAAAGGAAGCCGCAGCGGGAGGTTATGTTGTGAACTTCTTATCCCATTCCATGTTAAACTGATCCACCGAAGACGATTGAGAAGTCCGAGCACGGGGCTGGTATCCGTTTATCTACGCGAATTCGCTCGGGATGCACCCCCATTAAGATGGACTTGTGGAGTCGTCATACACTGCGATGATATCCTGAGCCCCTCACTGAAAGAGCAAACAGCACCAAAACAAAAAACGAGTGCGACGGTTTCAAGAATAGCAGATCCCTACGGAGGATTCGCCAGCCAGAACTCGCACACTACCCACATTTTCCGAGTGGATGCTTTGCCAACTTGTCACTGGAAGTGGGTGAGATGCTCACGCATCGAAGCACTGGTAGACCTCATGCAGGGGCACGGGTATGCAGCTGCCGGCCGGTTCTCCCCGAGCAAGTGCATGTAGCCCTGCCTTGAAAAAGAGAGCGATAAGCCAGAGCACGAAGCAAGTGGTCGTGCAGAAGTACGCCTCCCACGCCACGGATGCGCGGACACAAGAGCGGAGAACATGCAACTTTCGCAGCCGCCAAACCTGGAAGTCCGTCTGGAGACTGAAGGAGATGATCAAAGATAGGCCGGCACTGACGATCGCCCTGTAAGCTTGCGTGGGTCTTTCTCGACAGATTGTCTTTGCTGAGGCCTTGATACTTCTTCGAGCCAGTTGCTGTCCGGTGGGCTAAGACTGCGGCCCGATAACGACAAGTGCAATCGATGCGCCCATCTCTTTGACGTTTGGCTTCTGCACCTCAGAAGGTCTTAAGTTTCAGCACAATAACAGTCTAGCATGAGGCCCACGCTGCACCCACGTTGCCCATGTCATCTTTCACCGGTTCCGGACGGTTGCGCTGCCAATCATAGATGGATTCTAAACAGCAGTGACAGTCACGGTGCAAACTTCCCTTTGCAAGCACCTGGTAGACGAGGCCCATGGCCGATGCTGCTGCTAGGCCAATGAAGTTTGTCGCCTGGGTGGGAACCTCGTTCCACATCACATCATCACCCGCTGAGATTGTCCGACAAAGATCAAGGACCGGACGCACAGACCAAAAAGTGCAAATGCACCGAGAAGTCCACTGGCCCTGGTCAGACAACTTGCGTCAGCGAGTGTTTGCCATACGATGCAACGACTGCCACGTGATACTTCGGGGCCAGGCATGAGGAAACCTCCAGCAACGCAGACGCTCCTTCTGTTGAGGCATAGCTCAATCGCCCAAGGACGGCCGATGAGTGCCGGTGCTACTGCGCGGTCTCCGACCACTCAACAGCCGAACAGGCAGGGCTGGTGGCTGCGCGGTGCTGCCCTATCCGCACCAGCCGACCAAGGACAACCGCAACTCACTGTCGACTCCGTGAAGACGGGCAAGACATGCCGCTGGAAAGGTTACAAGATAACTGCAAGCGGCGATTTGCGCTGCAGAGGTTCTTCGAGTTGGCACAGGTGGCGCTCTTGGTTCTTCGAAAAGCTCCGATCAACTGCCAAGAAAGGGCACGTTCATTGCTCATGTCCGTATAACATCTGCAGCGGAGTCTGAAGTGTCCATGTCTTGCAGCGGGCTTGCCCATTGCTCACTGCCTCGCTCATGGACGGGATCCTCGCTTGGCTCCGTTTGCTCCTGCTTTTGCTCCTGGAAATGTATGGTTATGTCTTCAACAGAATTCTCCTGTCGGCAGTATGTCACATCTAGGTGTTGCACGTCGCCCTTGGCAAGGCAATCACAGAAGCAGGTAGGCTTCGTGAAGGAGGTGACTTTGTCCTCCCTCTCCTTTTGCAATCTTGCTCTCTTGGAAGGATCTTCGAAGAGGCTTGTTGGGAGCCGAGGTGGAGAGGATGTGTAGTAGCCAGGGAAACCAAAAAAATGAATCGCCGGAACAGCTAAGAAGGAAGCATCCCCGAACAGATTAGAGTTGTGCTCCATCTTCTGCGGAGTCACGAGTAACTTGCGTGCACGACACCGCTTGAAGAGTCTCAACGAATGTTCGGCTGGGATAAGCCCATCTGCCTCACCATGTATGAACAGAGTAGAGCAGGATACGTTGGCGATGATCCTGCTGTTTGCAAACCTTTCCGTGAATGTCCACGCCGCTACTCGACCAACAATGCTCTGCACAGCTGCCTTTATGGATGAGAAAGCAGACACTAAAATCAGACCTCCCACGGGATACTGTGCTGCTAGGAAAACGGCTGGTCCACTTCCCAGCGAGCGACCGAATAGCATGATCTGGGAATACCTGACACCGATGTCGTCCACCAGGAAGCGGAATGCAGTGAGTGCCACTTCATACACCGCATCTTCGGTGGGCTCCATGTGGTGGAGAAGACCATAGCCAGGGTATTCAACAGCCAGCACGTTGACCTTGAACTGGTCGCGGATATGCCGGAGCACCGCAAAAGACATGCCCAGATCCTCTGCATTTGCGTGAAAGAAGAGGATAACACTTGCCGCTTTTGGGGCCGGAAACCACAGGCACGGAATGCCTGAGCAAGTTGCCTCCGCTCCACTGCGTTTCGGTGATATGACGGTATTCCATGGTATCCAGCAAAGGTTCCTTCTGTAGGACTGCGGACCATACGAAGGCCGCGGGGCCGGAAAAATAAATCGGTTTTCCAGATTGTTCAGCATAATATCCCGGGAACGGCCACCATTCACGTTGGGACGGCGGTGGGCTGGAGCAGTGAACACTTCCCGAGCCAAGGGCTAATTGCCGGCGATGGTTAGCTTACCAACTTCGCATAGGTCATGATCTGTCATGTTCTTCGTGCTCATGACTGGCAACCGTAACCGGGGAAGGGGCCATCGGAAATGTTTTGTAGTCGGCGGCTCTATCATCTGCCGCACCCCAGGAGGCACGTAGCCAGCTACGTACTTGTGAAAGAGCCTGCCATGGGATGGCACTGACACGTAGACACGTGCATAAGCTGAATTCCTTTGTGGCCACGCCTTCGCGGAGAGTCTCCGAGCTCCCGGAGACGATTCGCTGCCTGCTTGGCCCGCAGTGCCTCTTCCTTCCTGATTGACATAGACAGTGGCAACGACACTGCAAGCATGACTTCCATTATGCACATCCAGGCTCCGCGCTCTGACAAAAGCTTCGTCATTATCCAGAGATTCGCAGCTTCGACACGCTGCAGGGCAGCCTTTCATGCAGCACGCAGCAGTCGCGAAAGGAAACGCAATTGTGTCGAACTTCTTGTCTTGTCCACCTCGTCTGAAGAGTATTTCTTGCGTAACCGCGACGCAGCTTTTGAGACCTTCTGGCCAAGACGTGGCAGACGCGGACCGGCTTTCTCCGAGCACGGACCTGAGCCTTCGTGGCATCCTGGGAGAGACCCAGCGTTCGATACCTCTCGAGTCGAGTGAATGGGATTGCAGGCCCTGAGGCCGATCATCGAGGGCCGCCCAGCGCGGCCCCCAGGGCGGCCCAGGGCCGAGGGCCGAGCATGCGCAGCCATTCTCGGGAGCTCAGGCGCTCAGCCGACCAGCTGTCAGTTCAAAACGGGTCTTCTCCAGGCGAGACTCGAAGTCACGGCGTCTCTCCGCGCCTGCTGCTCGGGGTCGTCCAGCTGAGAGTCGAAGCCGCGGCTAAAGGCGTCAGCAGCTGCGACTGGACCTCCGTGGCCCAGAGTCTTGGCCCTGGCTTTGCTTAGCTTCGCTTCAAGAACCAGGCTGGTCGTTGGCCACAAAATCGCGCGGCTTTGCCCTGACACAGCCGGGCAGCTGTCACAGGCTCACGGGATGCGGCGTGTCTCCCTTTTGGGGGGAGGGTTGGTTGAAGATGATGCCACCTGGGAAGGCGAACTGGGTGACACGAATGTCAGCACCGCGAGGCTGACAGCACCTCAAGATCTGTGTAGCAAGGACAAGCATTCGCGAGCAAAACCCTGCATCACGCCGTAAGATCAGCACTTAAAAGGCTCGAGGCTGCCAGCACTCTGACATGCAACTTGCGCATCACCTGCAGCTGTGATTTTGGGTTCTGGAAGCAAGAACAGAAGCCAAAATCCTCAGCACAACGCGAGCATCATCGCAAGGCGGCCATCTAAGGCTCGCACAAGGCCCCTTTGCCGAATGCGTGCAGAGCACGCCGGCGGCCCCAAGGCCTCCCAACTTCAAGCGCAGGGTTTTCGAGTGCCTCGAAACTAAGGCGCCAACCAGGGACGGCACAAAATCTGTCATCTTGGTGTGAACTCGAGCCAACCAGGCTGCAGATAGAAATAGAAACCATGAATGCGAATCAACAAGGCCCGACTGCAAACACTGCTGGATCGTGTAGAGTGTAGAAGTGAAAGCGGACTCTGTGTGAATCCTTCCTGCCGGTGCGATGATCAGGCAGGTGCTGCCTCAGCTCTTTTTCGGACCGCCGCATTTCAGCTTCCCCGCAAATGGGTTGCGGCTGGAGTGCCTTGAGACCATGACGAGTCTCCCAAGTGACGAGAGCACACAAAGAGCACCGGGCCCGTGACTGCTTCCGGCCATAGCAGCCAGCTGGGCATTCAGGGTCTCGACAGCGCCTCCTGAGTTGTGTCACCGTGCCACAGCCCAGTGAACTTCGGAATCGATGGGGGTCCCGGCTTCCAGCATCTGCTGTGGTTTGTACAGAGCACGAAGCTGAAATGGTATACAGAACCAGCAGGTGAGCCTTAGCCAGAGCTGCGTACACGTCCTGCTCATTTTGGACTGGAGTACTGGAGAGGTCCAGTAAGTGACGCCCAGGCACATAAAAGACCCAGAGCCAGGCCTCGCTCTTGAGCAAACGCTCCTCCGATGCGAATTTGGTAGAATTCGGACATGCTGAGCCGCTGTGTGCCGCTGTGTGCCGCTGTGCCATGGAGGTCCGTGAAGCCACGAAGTCCGCTCAGAGACCAGCGGTGCAGTGCCACAGCGACAGCGGCAACGTGGGGACCTTTCGTCAGGTCCCGTGGCTGATGGCCGATGGGCCGATGGCCATGGCCGATGGCCCGGC
Source organism: Symbiodinium necroappetens (assembly GCA_905231915.1). Classification (NCBI taxonomy): domain Eukaryota; class Dinophyceae; order Suessiales; family Symbiodiniaceae; genus Symbiodinium; species Symbiodinium necroappetens. The sequence goes on from CAJNJA010005619.1 coordinate 9,809, forward strand.
CTGCCAGAGCCGCCAGCCGCAGCTCCCAGCTCGGTCTCACACTGCCGGTGCCCACGTCCTGAGAGTGCTGCCGCCTTCCACACATTGAGGCTGGGCTCCGAAGCAAGCACGGGAGATTCACTCAAGCGCCTCTGCAAAGTCGCACACCTTCATAGTCACAGCAGAAACTGCTCCAACTCCCACAGTTCGCGCGTGCCAACTCCGACGAGCCTGGTCTCCAAGAGATTGATCCTCTTGCGTAGCTCCAGTACCTGACTTGACTCTCGGGCCAATGGAAACTCGGGTGAGGCTGCGGCGAAAAGCCTGAAGGCTATCGCCCACGGGAGAAGGATCTGCATCCTGCAGCACAGGCCGTCGAAAGACAGAATGAATGTTAAAAAGGTAAGCAAGAACCCGGCTTCTTCGCCATCGCGCTCGGCAAGCAGAGCTGGCTCGAGGCCTGGCTGAAAGGCAGAAGGCACATGGGCCGCTCGCATCCAGAGAACAGACGCTGCGAGCGCTTTGAGAGGCCCCGCACTGGGAGCGAAGGGCTTCAACTTCACGCCTGCATCCAGCTGAGATCTGCACTTCAAAGTCTGGCTAAGCTGTCGCGGACCGAAGAGAAACCAAGCACCGACGTCCAGAGAGCAAATTCACAAGATGACTTGTGTTGCGGCACCATGAGCTATCATGAGCTAGCGCAGAAACAACGTGCGAAACAACAAACTCGTCATCTGCCTTCCTCAGAGATCATGCATATGCTTTACTTGCGGCATCCAAGAAACAGCGGGGATGGGTCCCTGCTGGCATGACAGTCACACTGCTAATGATGCTATGCGCTTGCGAGCCCATGCCTTTCCTGTGCTTTCAGTTGTTGCCACGTCAGTATCGCAGAAACGCGCACGCGCACACACACACACACACACACCCACGCACACACACACACAGAGGACGAGAGAAGGCCAAGACCTGGACGCAGAAGACGGTGCTACGTATCATTACGTATGCCAGTTATCGAGATTCTGCGGCGCCACACCTTTGCCAGGCCTCACGCAGTGAAGTGGAGCCACTCCCTAGCCCGATCAAGATGTATTCATGCTTGGCTGTCCCATTCGCAAAATCCAGGCCTCCTTCTCGTGGAAAGCAGAGATTCGCAAACGGGACCGGAAGCAGAGCTGTTCCACAAGCCGCAAGCTATTGGATATCATTGGAATTGTGTTGTGTTGTTTCGAGCTCGGCCAGCGAGTGAAAAGTCTCACGTCTAACGTCTGCAGGGTCTTGCGTTGTTCCAGCGCTCTTGCACTTGTGCATCCCTCTGAGCTGGGCCGAGGATGGCCCAGGGCACGAGCATGGAGACGAGGTCCAAGTGTACATCCGACGTAGCGTCTGCAGCGGCTTCGCGAAGTGCCGCAATGGTACGGGCGACCAAGAGCAATGCATTGCGCGAGGCGTCCATCAACTGCGGCGCCCTGCGCCCGACGCGGGGCCCCGGCCTTGCAGCAGTCGCTTCCACAGCCGCGGCTTCGGCATTCACCTGCGGTGGGCCGGGCTGCAAGCGACAAAGTGCGAAGTCCTCAGCCCGCTGCTTGGGCTTCCTGCAGAGCCTCTTTGGACCTCGGATGTGACAATCCCTCTGAGTTGCTCGAAGCTAGGAGCTTGGAGTCACACTTCTGCAGCTGTAGTTGCACATCTTGAAGCTCTCGATCAGCCTCTTCGCATTCATACGGCATCTACCAGCATTTTGAGATCCTCTGCAAGTTGCCTTGATTTGCTGATCTCCCAGACGACGCTGCAGCTCCTCTTGCTGCTCGGTCAACAAGCTCTTTGCATGAGAACGGCGCCCTGCGAGTTCGCATGACAGAATCCATGAAAGTCCTGAAGCTCTTGTTGGTGCTGCTCTTTCCGCATGGCTTGCTCCTCGTAGCTTGGATTGGCTCGACCGAGCGCTTCGCACGCACGACCGGGGATCCTCACGAAAGAGATCCAGCTCGGCCTCATGGGCAGCCTGAAAGCCTGAAAGAACGCTGAAAGCGCGGATCAGACGGCACGAAGATGCAGGAAAAAAACGCAAAAGAAGACGGACTGCCCGCTCCAAGCCTGGCCTTGGAGCTCCTGGGACGTGAAAATTTCGGCCGCCCTTCCACAACGCTGGCAGCCGCTGGCACAGAGGGCGCAGACTCCTTCTCCATGGGCTCAATCTGCAGCCTGCGGTTTTCCGCCTGCTCCTGTCGAAAGGCGATGTCAGTGTGCCACATCTCAAGACTAGAGTGCCCGTGGCTTCACACAAGGCTCCGTGAGATCTGCAACTTGCAGCATCAGAGCTTGCACCTCCTGCACAGACCATGCTCGTTCAAGTAAAGCTGGGAATGAAACTGACTCTTACATCTAGGTCTTGCTTTGGCCTTTGCATCACAGTGCCTTGTCATCGCAAAGTCGCCAGTTTTGGAAGCATGGTCATGGTTCAACGTGTGGCGTTCAAAGTTCCGGCCCCCATGGCAAAGCCAGATGTCGACACCAGTAAACGTCAAAAAGAACTCCCAGAACTGCATCTCCGTGGTCTTCAGGTTGTGACATCCCTGAACAGTGTGCCCATAACGGAGACGCCTTAGCAAGTGCATTTGGTCAATTCGTCTTTGTGCGCTGGATATGCGCGGTCAGACCTTCATGGACTAGGGCCCTGGAGCTGCGGACAGGGATCTTCATCCTGAACCCTACAAGGCTTACCTACGACACAGTGCACACCCAGCCTGCTGTTGCTCCGAGTACTTATCCTCTGCCGCCTCGGTTTTGGTTTGTGCTGCCTGGCGAATTTGAAGTAATCGTTGCTTCTTGTCGAGTTTGACAAAGGCTCTCCACTGTCCACAGACTCTAGGCTCTAGAAAAATGCTTCACGGCGCACCTGTACCGCAGCTTGGCTGGCTTCTTGAGTGGCTGCCAGTGCCTGAAGCGAAGGAAGCTGAAACCACCATTATTTTGAGCTCATTCGCTCACCGCCTGGCGGAGCTTCAGCAATTCCTCGTCAGCTCGGCTTGTCGAAGTCGCATTCACAGCGCTGACCAACTCCTTTAGACAGCTTTTGCAGCGTGCTCTGCATGCTCTGCTTCTCGCTGCGAGAAGCTCAGCACATCCTTGTTCTGGGTGCGGAGCGTCTGCAGTTGCTCCTCTGTGCTCGGAGGACTTGCAAGACGGTGAAAGAACTACTCAGCATCGGCTGCCCGTCGGCCTCCATCTCAGACAGTCGGCGAAGATTCGGCACAGACTCTTTCTTGAGGGACTCCACTTGAGCTGACAGTTGGCCACAGGCCTCCTGGCTGTCCTGCGCTGTACGCGTCACAATGAAATTGCTTTCAAACACTCTGCAGCTCCACAGCTGGGGTCGGAGTTGGCTCTGTTGACCCAGCGTTCAAGAGCACTAACCGAACTGCTGTTGTCCTTGAGCTCCGCTGCCAGCTTTTTCCGCTCCTCCTGTGTGCGCTGCAGCTCTGCCTGACGATGCTCTGTCACCAGGAAGGTTATAAGGGTTAAGGCAGGCCGCCACGCCTGAAGAACCTGCACGGCGCCAGCTTTGGGCGCCTCCCGCAAAAGTCGCGGCTTACAAGATGAGGTGCGGTCAAATCCGAAACTTCCGCAAGTGGCCTCTTCGGAGCGAGGCTGCGGCGTCTCTTTGGCCACTTCCTGACGATAATTTTCGCCAAGCAATTAAGCGGAATGGACACCGATGTTGTCCTCTCCGAGATCTTGCTGCAGTTCGAACGTGAGGATAGCTGGTCGAGGCATCTCCTCAGACTGACAAACCCAAAAGGCTGCAAAAAGCTCGAGCAGTTGCAGGTCCTTGAGCCACTTTGAAATGACTTTCCGAGCGCGCTGTTCTTCGAAATCCGTCTCGTATCTCGGGACCTTTTTAAGGGTTGTAGGCGGGAATGCGCGAAAGTTTTTGATTCCTGCAGGTCTGGCCTCGTAGCCGTCAATTTTGACTAGGCGATCGCCAATCTCCACCCCGAGCCGTTCAGCCTGCAAAGCGCCGCGAGGTCTGCGAAGCGTGAAGAGTCCCAGACTCCTGCACCTGCGAGCTCGGCTGAACAGAAACCACGAGGCTGCCCTCCAAGGTAAAGCCGAGCGGTCCGTCTCGAAACTCCACGTCCTGCAATAGAAAGCTTCGTTGCATTCACCAACCCACCTGCACTGCCACCCTGCCTTCACGTCGTCCGGTGGTGCTCCCACTGGATCAAAGGCCTGGGCGGCCAACATGTCATCACACGGCTGTGGAGCCACTGCCATGCAAAGAAGACTAAGCCAGATGCAACCGCCAGCTTTGAAGCAGATTGCTGCACAGCCGACACGTGATCTTGGGCCGCCTGGCGGTTGCCCCACACGGCACGCCGACATGTCTGTTCTTAGACACCATGATTCTCCAACTCCAACTTGGCCTGTGCCAACTGATCTGCCTTCGATTTGAGCCATGTCTCCATGGCATGATGTTTTTTCTGCAAAGGATGCTCGAGACTTGGATGATGGAAAGCTTGCAACATGATTCACACTCGAAGCATCGCAGTTGAATCGAAAACATCAAGCCAGCTTTGAACCGGCAGGCAAGAATCATACAAAAAATCATCTAAGCTGAGCGAACGTATGCTCTGCTGGCACGACTGGTATGATAACATATCACTTCATATCACGAATCTGTCGTGTAAGCTTTTTTGCTTTGCTCTCAGGTAAGGAGGTCAGATCTGAATGTGAACCAAGTAAGCATCTGGGTTTACCTGGGCTGACGGTTCCAGGCAGCACCTAGCCCAATGCTCCCGCTGCAGTTGCTCCGCCATGCCGAGTGTGCGCGCCACGCACCGTGCGTCGAAAGTCTGGCATCTCACCACCTGCCCCCACTGAAAACGCCCCAGGCAAGCACCCATTTCTCCAGCAGCATGCCCCAGGGCAACTCGACAGCTGATTGGACTGACCATCCCAAGCCAAAGGAGGAATCGCCATGCCAGCGTGGAATGATGGCACATGGCCGCCACGCAACCCACATCGTCCAGAAAGAGAAAAGGCCGAGACCGCTTAGCCATGACCCTTAACAAGGGCATGAATTTGAGAACTTGGAGAACATCATGCGGGCCGTCAAAAACAATTAACTCACAGATGCCTCCGCCTCCTTGGAGCAGGAATGCTCGAATGCTGGAGTGTGCATCTCCCCAAACAATGGTCATATTGTTCGCAGGTAGCCAATCACGGATCATCCTGAAAAGTTCCTCATTCAAACCAGGGTTCAAGATGGACCAATCGAAACCCAAATAAGAGGAATTGCCACCAGCTCCAACGAGCAGAGTCAATGCTGAATGACCAGCATTGAATCCAACCTCGCAGATTTGTCGTGGCGAAATTGAAGTTGACACCTCGAACAAGAAATTGGTTTGCTCCAAACTTTCCCCGGAATGGCCGGACACCGCCCAGTCACCGTCAGATCCAGCAAAAAATGGTCGCCCTTCCGCATATGGTCTGCCGTCTCGTCCTGTCTTGCAGTATACTCCGGAGTTCAACCGGCAGATCCAATGCGAAAGGAATGTGTTGAGCACCGTGTGCAACGAAGCCAAAACCTTGCGAAGCTCAAAGTAAACATGGAACGAGTTCGTGAGATACAGATGCTGCACACAAAAAACTTACTGTGGGCCAATCTGCCGCTTGCTTTCGCTCCAGCTCACAAATTGATCCCACCGTCCCGACATGCCCGAGACAGCCGCTGACGCCGGCAAACCCAAAAGCAGCCTTGAGCAACACCTGTGTCATTCAACACCATACCGTGGTGGTAACCATGGCTGCTTCGCATGCATTGGTTAGGTGGACCAGCTGAACCACAAAATACCGGACTGCCGTCGTCTATCAATCTTTGCGTTTTGTAGCTCTTGAATTGAATGATAAGCAAAGCCTGAACTCTAGTTACACTACATGCAACAATGGGTCCTGCTCCATACATTTCATATCCCGAATCCCAACGCTTGCTTGTCGATGAATCTTAAACCTCACCGTTGCGACTTCCACGCTTCCCGGCCGAGCCGACGTTACACTATCAAAAATCTCCCAAGCCCATTCTTCAAAAACGATGCCATCAAACTAGTCAGCTCGATCGCACAATCAACAATCATATGGACTGGCCTTCCGCTTCGACCAAAAGCCCCAAATCGAAAATCCTAACATCCTAAACAAATTGACTTCAAGGAACGAAGTGGGGAAGAAACACATCGAAAGATGAAAAAATGTGCCCTTTCTCAACCGGTGTTTGCCTCGCTTGTGGGATGGGAACTATTCTATCGTCTGCCAAATGTCACACGTCACAATAGAATCATTGTCTCAAACCTTAAATATGCTTAATTGAAATCTTCAGTGCCTGCAAAGCCGTGAATGTCACATCACATGTTCCAGTTACCAAAGCAGTTTCCAAAACTTGCAATCTAAACAAGTTTTGCCAAATGCTGAACCCTAAAGACTGGCAGATTGCACGAAAGACTGTCGTAGGGGGTTTTGCTCTGTTGAAAACCCGGCGTGGGTGAGACATCCATTCTTAGTACGTTTTTTTCATGTGCGAATAGGGGGTTACAAGGGTTTGAGAGCAGTTTGAGAAAACAAATGTCGGAGAAACATGCTGTTCAATTGGGTCGGATGGTTGAAAAGAAACGCATGGGTGGCTGTTACTTTTTGGAAAAAGAAAGTTGGACATCGACGTGTGGACATGAGATGTGTATACAAACGAAAACGTGACATCTTTTGGAGTCAACTGCTTTTTTCACCAGATCAACTTGGCAAGAAGATATCGTTGAAAGCAAGCTGACAAGATGTATCAGAGCCTGGCAACTCAAAGAAAATGTGAATCATATCTCTCTATCAAAAACAAATTGCACTTGCTGGCAACAAGTCGAAGCATCATGCCAACAACGACATGTCCAACATGACGGTTTGCAATCTTCATTGCATGCCTTTGCGAACGGCAACAATTTATTTGGAAGCGAAAAGACCATCGGATCCTGCTTAAGCAACTGGAACTCTTGCTTTTTCTGCACACAGGCTTGTGGAGCTAGCGGAAGCCAGTAGCAAGTGGAAGTTGGAAGTTGGAGACGTTTGGGACCAGTGTTGAAAAACAGCCAAACTTGCTGAAGTTTGAATCTTGCAAACAAAGCTGAAACCCGCCTGCCCATCTGTGTCAAGGACCAGATGGGTCGGCAGGTTAGTCGAATACTAAGCGGGTGCGTATGCATGCTTCTTTCGTGGATGTTGGACCAACCAAGCAGGATAAAGTCATGCTGAAGTTTTAAGCCTTCATAACTCGAATGGTCTTGTTTGAAAACGATTAAGTTGCAGACATCCGTAAGTTCGAAAGCACAAAGTCATTTCAAGAGGCCCGGAAATGTAATTCTTTTTTGGTAAACGTGTTTCTTTTTGAGCTTGCTTGTTTCGAGCGACTGTTCCAAGAAAGCAAGGACAGAGACTTCTATAAAAGCCCAAATAGATACCCCCATAGGCCTTCTTCTTTCTCTATTTTATTCTCCTCCGTTTCGTGTCTTGTAGTTCTTGTTGCCTGTCTTCCAAGCACCTGAACGTGCTCGTCGTTCCTGCTCACCCGTTGGAAAATGATCTGGACTACTGTGGAGGCTCTTTGTCCGCGGCAACGTTTTCGAGCACTTTTCAACCCCCCAAAACCGGCCCTGCGTTTGGGTGGTTGTTGCCACCTTGAGCTGATCCACATCTCAAACTTTTCGAAATTGGCAAGCTGTTCCTAAACTTCCAACC
>CAJNJA010005620.1:0-33924 GCA_905231915.1 Symbiodinium necroappetens
CTTTTGTCCGAGCGAAAATTGTCAGAAACGGCAACCCCAATAGAAACTTTCGGGTGGGATCTCCCGCCTTGTTTTGGCTTTTACTTAAAAGAGGGGATCATATGGGATATCCCAACCTTTTGTGTTTTCTTTTAGGTGCTTTCTTGGCTTCCCTACATGTTCTCCTTGCTGAGGAAGCGGACGGCGGGCACCAGCGCCATGGGCAATGGAAGGCAGGGCTGGGAGATCGCCCAGCTCAAGTGCTGCTCGTCTCAGCGGTACCTGTCCCTGGGTGGTGTAAGCTTTCCCCTAAACCCTAAACTGACGAAAACGAGGTGAAAAAAAACTAAACGCTAAACATTCTAACCGAACCTGTGCTTCGATCCCTGTCTGAGTCTAGTTCTGGTCCTTGGTCAGTTCTTGTCCTGATGATTTTGGGCTTGATTGTGTGTTGCCTTGGCTCCTTGTGGTGCTTAGACGTTACGTGTCATGACGTCGCCGCAAGTAATTTTGCTAGTGGTGTTATTGTCGATACTGCTGGTTCGTTTCCTCGGCTCCTGTCGGAGACGAGTTCCATCTTGGCTCGTCGAAAAAAAACTGTGAGCTCTGCCCTGAGACAGCAAACTGCTCGCCGAGGTGGCGACATGTTCACCGCCGCCGTATCCTGGCAGGGCGCGTCCTCGGTTGGAAGTTGAGAGGGGCTTCGGATTGGTTGCAGGCGTGGCATGCGTGGAGGGCTTGCCGGAACCCTTCACCACAATCATCCTCTATCAGTCTTGGGCTTGCTCCTACTCATGGATGTTTGCTGTTAAAGCTGAGCACACTGACCGAACCTTTGTTTCTAATGCCATTAGAGCCACTAAAGTTTCACTAAAGCCGAACTTCCCACATCCTGGCATTCAGGCTGTATACCTGGGGCTCTGGGGCCCGCGGTCAGCTGGGCACTGGCAGTCTTCAGGAGCGACATCGGGCATTCTTTGTGACCTCATGCGAAGCGGAAGCATGTCCAGAACGAGGACCCATCCCAGTACAGGCACGTCCAAGACCACAAGCACCAGCCACGTCTTTCAAATCGAAACTGTAGGCCGGGTTCGAGGATTCGTCCAGGAAGCTGCGCCCAAGCTCTGACTACTTGTCGAGAACTCCAAACCCAAAGCCTCCAGGGGCAAAGCCTCGAGACATCTTCCGAAGCTCCGCGCAAACTCTGCAGGACAGCTGGGTGCCGAAGGCCGGTCGCCTTGCATCGCACTATGCCGCACTGCACCAAAGAACCGCATAAAAACCCAGAATTCAGGGCCCCCCCCCTCCCCTTTTTCTTCGTGCTTTTTGAAGCCAAGCTGAGCTCGGGAGGCGGTCCGCTTTCCATCGGGTCGCCTGGTCCGATCCATCGCCTGTGGCCGAGAGCATTGCGCCCCTTGGCTCCTGGGGGAACCCGGGGGACCTTACTTTTCGGGGGGCCTCTCTCGTCGAACCTCGAAATGGGACCCAAGGTTGCCGTCACCTACGACGGGAATGCCTACGCCTGGGGAAAGGGGGACAAGGCCTGGCTCCCACTTGGCTCCTATGGAGTTGGGGCTCGGAGCGGCGTTGTTGTTTTGATCCAAAGCAGGAATCTGTAGACTCTAGACCAACATGCTGCAGGGACAGCTCGGTGTCGGACGCAACGAGGACACGGCGGTACCAAGATGCCCGGCTGCATTCGGGATTCTGATCTCGAGCTCTCAGTTCGAAACTATCTCCAGGTACTCCCTCGAAATGATTGAAATGGGCAGCAAAACCCAAGCTCCCGAGTTGATGCGCTTCTAAGGACTGGTCCAGGGCGTCGCTGACGTCCTCGTTTGTGCGGCGGGAGAGGCCTGTCTTCTGAGATGCTCGGATCCTCTGTTCAGGGCCGCTTCGGCCACTATGACTCTGTGAGACCAGGGCTAAGTGACGGTCGGGAACATCGTAGTGTGTAGTGAGTGTTGTGTGCCAGATGCTCCGTGCCCCGTGGGTTTTCCGCCGACAGGACCACACGGGAGCCATCTGCCGCGGCGAGGACGACAACGAGCTGCGACCGAGCTGCAAACCCCTCGAATCTTCAGACTTGTATCCCTAAACCCTAAACTTCTAAACCCTAAGCGCAGGGAGCTTCCATGGTTTACCGATGAAAGCCGCAGAGATCATCGCCGGACGCGCGCTCGGAGGTGCATTGCTCCCTTCGGAGCCTCCACTTCAAAGTCTAAGTTCCTCGATCCTTCCGCCTTGAGCCTCCAGCCTGAAACCCTTGAAGTCCCGACCCTGAAACCCCGCCCCAAACCCCTTAAACCTTAAACCCTAAACCCTATAAATCTCTTGTGGCTTTGAGGTACATGTGGGGCTCCTCTGAGATGGGCAAGCTGGGCGTTGGGGCCGCCGGCCTCTCCTCCACCGACTCGCCCCCGGTGGTCGTCAAGGCGACGCGCTCGGAGTCTTTTGGCACAGGGGTTTTCAAGATCAAAACAGCATAAGAACGATTTAGGGGCTATGATGGTCTCTTCTAGATTCTGGCAGATGTAACAATAGAACAGAAGGACGATGAATACCAATACTGAGCAATAATCTCGGTTTTTAGTTCCTAAATGTAGCTCGCAGGGAAGCTTTATATGTACTGTATGCGGAGGTGTTCGTATTCATTACTCAGACTCAGCTTTCGTTTGCTTTTGCTCGGCCCCGTTGGAGGATTCGCTAAAGCACGGTCCACCGAGCCGTCAACTGTCTGCGAGATGCCAGCCCTGTATCGACCTTTGGTATCCGAACCTTCGCCGCTTTCAGTGCATTCTGCAGGCTACGTAGCGATTTTTGACTTACCTGCAAGCCTTGACAATCGGTAGATGCCCTCGGGTTCCGGAGCCTCCACTGAATTCAGTCTCCGGCAGGCATTTGCGAAGGCAGACAACCCCTATCGCGCGCCTGGGACGACGTCTTATCCTATGCTGTAGGCTGTTTATGGATGCCGAGGATGGCTTTTCGGTGAGATTCGAAAGCTGTGTAACTCCACGGCCCAAGACATGGGCCCCTTTGCCAGGTTCCGGTGGCCCTCAGCTGCGGTCAGTACCACACTGCTGTCGTCTGTGCGCTTCGCGGCGACTCTGAGGACGACTCAGAGGGTTTTGTCGGATTCTCGGGTTTCCGCACAGTGTCGGGAATATTCTGGTAGAACTATAACAGGACCTCTTGGGCTCCGGCTGGTCATCGGTGGGGTGGAGGGCCGACGCGTGGCCGGGGCTACCCGGGGCGTGGTTGAGTCCGCGGAATAGTTAGCAAAGTGTATCCCAAAACACACTTCTCTGTATGTTTGACCCCTTTGACGAAGCCCTGCGAGGAAGACAGAATCGCAGGACGTGCCTTGGCCTTGGCCGAAGATGGACTAACCTCAATCCGTTCCCCAGGAACTGGAGCGGCATGTGTCGTGACATGTTGTGACTTTTATCCAGTGTAGGCCTTGCCTTTGCATTCTTGGGCTACCATCGTGGGCTTCCAGCCCTTGAAGCTCCCCTTCAAGCCTGTAGCCGGCTTTCATGTTCGGTGCCAGTTCCAAGATCGCCTAAGGCTTGTGAAGCGAGTTGCATCTGACCCCGCTGACAGGTGTTTGGACCTTCGGGGGCGGCTGGTATGGCCGGCTCGGGCACAACAACATGGACCCTGGGGTTGGGCTCCAGCTTTTCTTTGTCGTGGGTGTTTGGGTCTGTTCATTGCTGCACGAAGGCCTCGCAGATCTTACACAGCTCGGCTGAATCTCGAGGAGAACCAGTTTGAGCCCAAGCTCGTGCAGAGTCTGCTGGCCCGCGTGCGCTCGGTACATTGTGGCGCCTACCATACTTGTACCTGGGCTGAACACAGATGTCTCGTAATGCAGCTCATTCTTGGTCATTTCTTCAAACGCCACCGCCAAGTTCCAGCACAAGGCCCCAACCATAGATGGCTGGACGCAGCTACCCATGAGCACGAGTCCTTCAGCCAGCACTGTGAAAATCCTGCAAGCGTAGTCAAGATGCTTCAAAGTCTGTCCCCTCCTTCCTCCTCCTATCTCCTTCCTTTCTTTTTCCTTCCCTCTACATCTCTCGGCCTTCAGCACTAAGTGATGGAACCCTAAACCCTAAACCCTACCCCCTAAACCCTGAAACGTATGGAACTCTTTTCCTTCCGACTGTCGGATCCTTGGGTGCAGGCGCCCTCAGTTACGAGAAGGGAGTCATCAACGACAACGGGGAGCCCGCTGGCGATCTCTGGGTCCGGGAGCTTGGGGCTTTTTTTCCCTGTTTAGGGTTTAGGGTTGAGACATCAGCCCTGAGATGCGAGCCCCAAGAACGAAGCCCCGAAGCCTCAAGCCCCTACTGCCGGAGGTCTGGGGCCGGGGGCGCTGCATTGGAGAGCACGAGCACGCGAAGGCACCAAAGAGAATTTGAGGGCCGGCTGGAAGCATTCCTGGGTGGCGGCTTCCTGTGCTTTGACAGTCTGCCATGATGTAACAGTAGCCCAAGTTCAGCATGCCTCCAGTGATCGCCAACTCTTGGGGTAACTTGTGCTGATCCGCACTTGCCGGTACAGGTGCCAATCAAGTTCATGCAGATCGACGGTCAGCCAAAGGTGACACTTGTGGTGGCTGCCTCATCTTTGCACTGACATCATTCGGATTAGAAGCAGGGGTTTGGCATGCTGTTCCAGTGCTGAATCGACTGCTGGCTAAGTAACAAGGCCCCCGAGGACCCGCGGTCCCGCAAGAATGGAACACATCTAGGTTCCAGGATTGCAAGCTTCTTACCCCAGAAGTCATCGGCACTGGCATGCGCAGGACCGCGACGAAAGCACACGCCTGTTTCCGGTGCCAGATACTGAACTGCAAAGCACGATGTTACCGAATGCAGCTTCCCTGAGGCAACCTCAGACTTGACCAACATGATCGTGACATCAGCAGGACGCCTTGGGTGGTGTGGGGACAGAGGGGCCTATCTTCAAAATGTATCACAGGGGGCGCCGGAGCTCAGAGGATTATGGTTCTGAGTATCCGGCATTTATGAACATGCCATGCTTTACCAGCAAGCCACTCTAGACTCGGTTTTCGGTTGGTTGGTATTGCCTCTTCACTTGCCTCATCTTGTCGCACGGTGGCGAACTTGTCGATAGTATAATGGGCTGCAAAACCCCTACTCCCCCCTAGACTAGACTCTTAGACTTTTCTATCACTCTTGGACACGAGAGCTTTTGGAGGCCTGGTCTATGCTTGGGGTGACAACCGCAGTGGCCAAATTGGTCTCGATGGTGGCCGGAAGGAGCTTTCAGAGTTTGGGAGGCCGCTTTTCGCAGTTCAAAGGGAGAGCTGCTTGGGTTCTGCAGGGCCAGTTGCGGTACTTCATATTTCATCAGGCGATCTTCCAAATCTTGACAGATTTGGCGCAGCTGTGCATCGGCGGTGTCTTGCTTCGGAGTCGATCTTTTTTGATGACGCGGTCGCGCCGCTAGCTTCTGCGTTCTCCTTCTGTGACGCAGGGTTTGAATTTGCATAAGCAGTTTGTCAATCATTCAGGAGTTCCGCCCTTGGACTTGGAACTACTAGTAGCATGTCGAGACGCTGAGGGTTTCACTTACCGCTGCAAGTCGATTGCCAGGAGTCGCCGCAGCCTGAAATCATACGCAGCTTGGCATTCTCCACAGCCGCTTCTCAAGTTGCAAGCCGCATTGAGAACAAGCTTGTCACCTGACTGACTGTCTGTTTCTACTTCCGGTGACGACGAGCGAGAGAACACGCGCCGTCTTCCGTCACTGCTCCTGTCTTGCGGTTCGGGCTACTACACATTGAAGGGTTCTCCAAATCTGGGTCCGTGTCAATGTCCGTAAGAGTGATGATTCAGTATCAAACAGGGATCCTGAACTAGAGAGGCTTCCGGACCCGTTGCGGTGGTTCGCCAGACCATGCGCCTGTGTGTTTATCTAGAAGCCGTATAGGGCCCTTATGCAGGCTGCTAGAACTTTCGTATACCCATAAGAGTGCCTTATAGAGCTTGTATAGAAATAACCCTTATGGAACCTAAGAGAGCCGTTGTGTAGCCATATTCATGTAACCTTTCTAGAACATGGAACCTTACAGAGCACTTGCAGATTTTTGGGTTTCTACCAGATTTCACGTCTTTTTTTCGCTGAGGAAACTTGCCTCAACCTCCGATCCTGATGTCCGCCGGCCCCGCGCACATGGTGACGTATGGCCGGAACAAGGCCCTCCCGGATTTTGGCAGCGGCACCCAGTGCTTGAAAGCATCGTAAGACGGGGAATGTTCAAGACGCGATCTTGCCGCGTTTTGCGTATTGACAGAAGCATATGATCTTGCAGAGAGTGTATGCAGATAAACAGTTGCACGCCTCGCGAAACAGATCCTGAGCAAGATGGCGCAAGAGGCGGAAGGTTTTTCAGGTTCGAGGTTTTAGGCATGCTTGATTTCAGGAAAGAAAGAGGCTGCGGTTTTGGTTCGCCTTGGTGTGGCTCAGCATTTCGGAGCCTCTAACACAGCAGCAGGTGATGATGGCCTGGGGCAATCAGAGCTGCGGGCGGTTGGGCCTTCAGGAGAAGAAGATGGAGAAGGCACCTTGAGTCTTCACTCACAACGAATCACCCACGGGTTGGTGTTCCAGGTGTCTGAGGTGCTCAGGGCAGTCTGACGCCTCATGGCCCGTTCCAGCGACCCAGATCTTGCAGATCTGCAACCCATTTCAACCTCAGCTGTGAGCCGTGCTTTTCAAGACCTCCCGACGAGCAAAGTCTTAGCTCCCTAAGCTTTTTTTGAAGCACAGTTGCAGCTGCGACATCAGTCTGTCTCGTCCTGTTGCGGGAGTGCGTAAGCAGGGCTGCAAAGATGCAGCACCGAGCTCCCAGAGTTTCGATGAATTCCAGCGCCATAAGCCGGAGAGCCCCCCAGATCTTGAATCTTCCCACGCTTTTGCCTCAGATTTTGATGGACACGATGGCGATAGTCTTTGCGCCGTCGAAAGAAGTCCCATCTGGCATGATGATGATGATGATGATGAAGTTGGATGGGTTGTAGTTGTTCTCATGGAGAAATTGCAGGTAACCAGCATCTGCTCCTTTCCCCATGCCTTCATTTCTATGCAAGTCAATAGAAATAGCCGACTACTTACATGTAATTGTATAGGTTTCTTACCGGCGTTTTGAGCATATTGTCATTTGCAGCTAGGAGGCCGAGCTACCTATCCATTCATTTCCCTGTGTTGTCTTTGTCAGTTTCGGGCCCTGAGAATTTAATGAACATGGAGGTGGAAAATGATTCATCTTCTTTAGAAGAGAGTCTCCACAATAATTGCATGAGATCAGAGTTTGCGGACGTGAGTTGCATGAGAACGGCAGACAGTTCCTGCCGACGCGCAAGACACGAGGGAATCAATTTCAGTATGTAAAGAGAACAAGATAAACCTTTATACAATCTGGGTCCACAGCTCTTGGGAAGCTTGTCATAGACCCTACAATCTTTTTTTTGAAAACTGTGCAAACCTACATGAAGCAATGCTAAAGCCTCAAACATCCGCCCACACAGCGCACCGAGCAGGTGATCTTCAAGCCACGGGTCGTCCGGGCCGAGTGGGCCTCGATCGAAGCCATGGGAGGGACGGAGGCGGAGGAAGAAGGAGGCCTCCTTCCATGGCTTGCAATCCTATCCCTGGGAGTGAAAGGAGTCGGCGAAGTCTGTCCAGTTCTCCATCCCGAAGAACTATTGCAGTCTGCTTCTGCTTCGTTCAGCTTTGCAGCCTTGCAGTCTGCTGCTGCTTTGTTGCGCCGGAGCAGGAGACAAGAAGAAGGTCACGGCAGCGGCTTTGGCGACGTTGGGTGACGAGTCGATCTCCAAGGAGCCGCCGTATCTTGTAGACGCCGGAAAGCAGCGGCCCCGCAGTGGCTTGAAGGAAGAACCCGAGGAAGCCTCTACTTCGAAAGGGCTCAGTCGATCGTTCTCTGGCCCCAACTCATCAAGTAACAGCCCGGAGCACTACACCCTGGATGATGCATTAGAAGGGGCTTGAGACAGGCCTTGGACAGCGAGAGCGCCATCAGCGAGGGCTCCTCTCACGGGGAGTTTGGCGAGGTAGGGGTTGGGGGTTTGGATCAGGGTCACGTGCAGCTCCACATTCCAGGCAGCCCAAGAAGGATCGGTGTGGCTTTCGCGATTGCGCACAGGAAGATGCTGGAGACACCAAGGCCAACCTGCTCCATGCCTTCACATCAGGACTGCGCCAGCCTTGGCGTGTCGCGGAACTCTGTAGAAGCCGCGGTCTCTCTCTTGTTCCTGAAGCTCCGGCTCCATACACCTTGCCGTGTGGCCAGTGAAACCCAGAAGCATGACTTGACGGCAATCTTCCTGCACCACACCGCAAAGAAACCCGGACGGGGCTTCATGGAAAGGAGTGAGATGTCCCGGGCCATGGGCACACTAACCGCAGGACAGAAAGTCCAGCGCTTCTCGACGATGCAGACGCCGGCCCGCAGATCTCTTCGCTGAGCTTGTCATTTTCTGAAGAGGCTGCATGCAGCCTGCTTTACGGCGGGGGGATTTACCTTGCATGCTTGTTGCTTTAGACGTGTTTCTGCTGAGGGCTAGGATCTAGAAGCCTTTAACAGCACACTCTGGTTCATCACCACCCCCGGAGTTCAGAAGCCAATGCAGCTCAGGACCATGTTGAAGGAGGAGCCGGATAGCAACAAGACCGGTGGCCAGGGCTGCATTTAGAGCACGGATGCATTGTCCCCCGTAGCAGCTGAATAGTGCTGAGGGATCTGGGGGCCTAGGGTCAAGAACCCTGAATGTAGGCTTCGTGGAGGTTGGGTGACCCAGGCATGTAGCCATGCTCGCTGGAGCAACGATTCCCTGCTGGTCTCTACTTGCCAATGTCCAACCTTGGACATGTTCTACAGGTACAGGCAGTAGAGGGGACAGCAACTGCTCAGACGGGCCTGAGGGAACCAGACTGGAAACAGCACGCTGGGAAGCAAACTGTGTCATCGTGTGTCAATGATGGGACTCCTTACGATCCGCTTGCAGGCCTCAACAAAGTAGTATAACACCAAAGAAGACAAGCTGCAGAGCCACGTTTCTCACATCGCCCTGCTACTCGACCAGAGCATGTGCAGCAAGTGTCGGGGGTCTTGTCCTTCTGTCCAGGCAGTCTGCACAAGCACACGAAGGCAGTGGGTGTGATGCTTGCTCTTTACGCGTTCATGCGTACTTGCGGAGCTAGTGCGATGCCTCCAAAGCCGCTGTTTTCAGCCTGCTGGCCGAAGGTTTGTCTCTGGGTTGAACCCACCTGCGATCAAGATGTCCTTTGAAGGAGGTGTGAGGAGTAAGACTCTGGAAACGGTAGATCTTTGTGTGCAGGAACTGAAAAAGATGGTCGTCAGCGCCGTTGAAGACCTTGTCACGGTGACTGAGAAAGAGAGACGGGTGGCCATGTTCCAGGCCGGCGTCGTTTTGATGCAGAGCTAGTGTTCATGGTCACTTCCAGGAGGCTGAGACGAGACCCCAAACATGTTTGGTAGGGCCGTCCGTGGGCTTCGCACGGGGGGGACTTTTTGTTAAGTCTGTGCTCCGCCTTTCCGAGTTGCTTCTGGATTACGGCTTCTCGCCAGTATTGGAGCCTCTGGGGGGCCCAAAGCCAGGAGCGCGTCCAGAAGGGCATCGATCACCTCAACGGAGTGCTGCAGGGACCTGTGCAGCACGAGCGGGAGCGAGACGGACGCTGGATTACACATGCTTAAGGGTTGGTGATGAGGAAGGAGTCATGAGTCATACTGCAAATACTGCAGGGCTTGCAGGATTTGCAGGGAGCACACGTATTAGCAGACGCTTTTGCTGCATGTCCTTGCTCGTTTCGTTTCCGTCCCTCGCCGTTGTTTTGGGGAGAGGGGCTCCGCTTCCGGCCGTAGGCACGTTGTGCTGCATAGCATGCTTCGCCATCGTTCGGCGAGCCTGGCCTCAAAGGACTGGATGCAGCGCTGATGCAGAAGCTTCCTGCGTACCAGGAGACGCTTTGCCCCGCTCCCACTCTTGGCTCTAGAGGCTAACGGTGGCGATCATTTCAAGGGGCTGGTGTGTTCCGCGCTTCATCCGAAGAGCCTCTCCGACCTCCCCTAAACCCTAAAACCTAAACCCTAAACCCTAAACCCAATAACGCCCGTGAGCCCCGCAGCCCTCTAAGAAGAGGAGCTCTTCTCGGTGCTCCAGCTGCAGGCCTGCTGTGTGCAGAGGGCTCGTTTCTCCTAACCCTTAGACTGCCACTTTCGAAGGCCTTCTTCGGAGCGGGACGTGAGACGTTTTGCGGGGGACGGTACGGAGATGTCTCTGTGTTTGCGTGTCATTGGTGAAGCATTGGGCATTGGAGGCATAAAAGCTGATAACTCTCCGATTTTCCGGGATGGCACAGGCACGTAGGCGGATCCGCTCGAAAGCTGGTCGAAGCCAGCAAATAGAAGAGACCCCATCCGGCTTGAATGAAAGTTTTTCTTGGTTTCTTGGAAGCTGGCATTACTCTGCCTCACACGAAGTGAAAAGGCCTTTCGCTGTCGCTCTCTGTTGCCGAGACAGCGCAGAGGAGTCGGGGGCTGCAAGGACCCCAGCAGGGCTAGTTCGGTGACAGGTGAGCTACCTGGCGACCTTGTCCATGACAATCAAGGACGAAGAAGCCTCAGAGGCCCGTGCCCAAATGCTGGAGCCTTGAGAGCCTCCTCCGCAGTCTCCCCAAAGCCAGGTCTTCGTGAAGGTGGTCTGCGCCATCTTCGCCGATCTTCACGACGCGCGGATTCGGAACCTGCCGCCTGGCTCCAATCGGTTCATTCAGAATTCAGGCTAAAAGCGCGAATGTCCAAGACCCTACGGTCAGTCCCATGAGGCCTTCTGCGCCTAAGCGGCGGAGGTCTGAGCCCAAAGAAAGGTCCGTCAGCCTCGTTGGTTTCGGGGAGAAGCTTTCGGGCTTAGCGGTTTAGGGAAGGACTCCCGTTTTCCGTCATGTTGAATTGAAGTAGCAGCCTGCAGAAGAGGTTCGTGCTGCTGATGCAGATGATGGTTTTCAAGGAGCTTGAACAGGCACTGCGGGTTTTGAAGGGTTGCAGTGACCCGTGTAGACAGAAGGGAACAGCCAACTATCGGTATACTACATACAGCTGACACAGGATTTGAATCATGATAAGACTTCGCTGGTTCATGTGTTTTCCAAAAGCCGCCATCTTATGTCCACGTCCACGGGCCCATGATTAAACCCTTGATGTCAGCCCCGACGCTGTGCTGTCTTGCCGGGAAGCAACTTCAAGAAGCTTGTTGCTTCCGGGGATGGATTCTTTCCGTTTACTGTCTCTGCAATCGGTCATCGAGGGGCACTTTCCCCCCATCTTCTCCCGGAGCCAAACAGCCGCTGTGGCGCAGTCGAAGCACATCGACGACGTCTTCCTGCCTGCAAGCCGCTTCCTTGCAAGTGCGGGTTGCGGCTTTGGGGTTCCAAAGGCCACCGGTAGCCTTGGGTTCGAAGGGGGGTAGCAGCTTAGGGATGAAAAGCGCGCAAGTAAGTAGCTAGTCTCGACCAAGGTTAGGGAGTCGCAGGACTCCTGCCCTGAAGTACTTTTCCCATTTCTTGCAACGTGCTCTTCGGCCTCCTTCTGACTGAAGGGGCCATTGCATTGAGCAGCAGCCACTTCCGCAAGGGGTTCCACAGCTTTCACTATTCTCGGACTGTGTTTCTGTGAGCCACCCGGCGGCCTATGAATACGCAAGAGACTTTAGACTTTACAATCCAGCCTCTTTAACCCCCAAACCTTGTAGTGGTAGTGGGCGGGTAGTGCACCATGTGAGTTTCATGGGTTTGCGTGCATTTTGAGGACATTTCGGATGACTCCATGCAATTGGGGTTGGTTGGGGGGGGGGGATAATGACGTCAGTTCCAAGGGCGACCCATGCGAAACAATGGTATTCACAGTGTGTTCTCCATTGTGTACGACCTTTCTTGCAGACGAACAACGTGCACGACCTTTCAGCGTTCATGCCTTCTGCGAGCATGCCCAAACCACTGGTGTTTGCATCGTTCGCACCTTCTACAGCAGAGGAATACTCGGCATTTCTGGCATACGACAAGCATGCAGAAAGAGCTGAGTGAACTCCTGTCCAACTTACATGGGTTTCCGGTGCTTTTTCCGGAAAAAGAACCTGCTAAAACCTAGGTTTCCTACGGACACTTGCCAGGCCGGACCTTCAAGCTCTTCTCCTTCTTCGCTTTGCATGAGGCCCAAGTCTCCCCCAAGTGCTTTGCAGTCGGAACTCGGGTGAAGCGAGAAGCTGGAGGGGCTCGAGAAAGTTGCGACATCTTTGCAGACCGCCTGAGGATTTTGGGGCAGATCCAATGCCAATCATGCCAATCTGAACTCTCGAATCCAAAGCTCGAAGCGGCTCCAAATGCCCCCCCCCCCCACTGCGCAAGCCAAGAAGCCAGGTGCACTTCGATTCGGTCGTCCAGCCGTTGATGGACTCCCTCATGCGGGTTGGGTCTTTGATGTGTTTCTGCTCGGCAGCCGCAGGATTTCAAAAAGACACTCACGACCGGAGGCGCTCTAGACTCTAGAGCTGTTGCTCTAGTCAGCTCACACTTTTATAGTCTCGTCTCGAAGCTTTAGTTTCAAGCTTCCCGGAAGGACTGCCACCGAATGGACGAACAGAACCAGCCTCTGACCTTCATGGGACTGGTCACGTACAAGACGCCCCTTGGCCCGAGCCGACCTCTGCGTCCGAAGAGTAGTCTAAGCAGCAACAACAGCAAACTTTCGAAGGAGTGGCAGTGGATAGCAGCTGTGGTAGCTTTCGCCGTGCAGCCGTGCGGGTGTACATTGTTTCGATGATTGGCAACTTGACAGGCTGGAGCGCGGCCAGACTTGGTCCTTGGACTTCAATGACTACTTGCGCCGTGACTGCATCACCCAATATTTTGAAGATTTGACAGTTTGGCGAAGAACCTTCAACTTCGCTTGTGTAGCATTATCCATGTAGAGTCCCAAGGGTTAATCTTTGGTTACTGTAGGGAGTTTATGAGGGAGCGATCGAGACAGGTCAGAATCACCCGCCCGGATCCAAAACTGCCGCCGTGAACCATGCAAAAAGTCGAACTTGTTGGGGACCTGAAACCCACCCTTGGCCCTAAACCCTAAACTGTACAGCCTCGCCTTCAATGTCGGATGCATTCTGGAGGAAATCACCGAGCATCGCAGCCAAGTTGAAGGCACTCCGACGGAACGGAAAGAGTGCTCTTCAGATTCCGAGTGCAACTTAGAGCTTAGGGCTCCGGTGTTGGTATTGTCGATGACATGAATCCTGCATTACGTTAAGGACCCTATACCGCGGGAATTATGGTATATTCCCTATTATGGGTAGTGCACGAGCCAGGGATCCCGAATTCGAAGACACTCAACGTCCATGTGCTTCTTTTTGCCCGATACCTTGTGTGAAGGGTGAGCAAGCTGTAGGACCTCAGCGCTGCCGAGCTTCTGATAGGTTCAGTGCTGCAATGTTGGTTTTCGTATTAGCTCCGGCAAGTGTCAGAAGATTGGCGCTGAGAATTGAACATCCTCGTCCCCTCATCTCTGCAGTGGACCCTCAAAAGGAGCAGGCCGCGCAAGAACTGAGGGCCGATTTCACCAAGGAGCTGTGTGGAACGCGTCCCTTAAGGATTCGGTTGGACCTTCGGGGGATTTCTGAGCCTGTTTTTGCCTTGGTCAGGTTTCTGCAGAGGTTTTCCCACTGACCCCCTTCACTCACTTCTTCTTGACCGTGGGCTGCTAGAATTCTTGCAGGAGCTCGAAGCCTTCTATGACTTCTTCAAGGTCGATGTGGCTTGTACGAACGTTCAGCAAATTGCCTCTCGCTCCAAGGGCGAGCTTTTGACGAGTAGGGTGGCGGCATCTGCTGCGCTCCATTCAAGTCTAGGCCGCGAGAAGATAGTCCCGTTCCAAAATCTTGCGTGCAAAGCAGCCACAAAGCAAACATCTGTGAATGCGATACCCTTCCTTAGGCGTCATCGAAAGGTCTGCTTCGCATCCGCCGAGGTCGTGTCTGCCATCTCGCGGTTGCACCTGCCTGCCAGCTTCTGGTCCTTCCTTGCCTTCTGCCGCGAGACCATCAAGGACAGGCCCTGCTCGGCGGCTTTCTGCCAGGGCGTAGATCTCGAAAGCAACGGCACAGACTTGTTCAGGTCGCCGGAGCGGGTGTGCGGGGCGTTCAGATGGTGGGGTCGGATCTGTGCTGGCAGAGAGAAGACTGCAATCCCCAGGAGTTTCAGCTGGTGGGCACTGAGGCAGTCCGGGCAGACTTGAGGGTTTTTTTCTTTTCGATTTTTCGGCCTACATGGCACAGCGCTGAGATTGCATCACGGGTAGGGGAAACTCCAGGCGCCAAGCCAAGCTGAGCTCCGAAGTTCAGAGCAGCTTGCTTCACCGTCCAAGCAAGGAAAACCCGACTTTCTTCCCGATAACTTCATCCACACTTCCCCGGCCCGGCCAGGAAGATGAAGCAGGCACCGAGGTGGGCGGAGATCCGAGAGTCTCTCTTTGTTCTACGACTTCGGGGCATCTCTGTGGCGAGCCTGGGCTGATGTGGCCTGCAGGTGGAGCTGCAGATGTGTGAGCCGCTCTTCCGCCTCCTCATCAGTGGCATCGTCGGGGAACCCGGGCTGTTACTCGATGTCCACGGACATTGCTCGGACTGAGCATCGGATCCTCAGAGCCCTAGGAGATTCAGGAATTTAGACAAGCCTTCTCTCAAGCAGAGCAAAGGGGTGCTGACACGTCTGCCATGCGCCGCCAGATCCTGCCGGTGCTGAGCCACCCGAAGAAGTACGGCGGACGAGAGGCGGCTTGGGCACATTCGTTTCAGCAGAGTAGCATGTTGGCATTAAGCCTCAACTCCCCAACTCAAGACTGTAAACCAGGCGCAAGTTCTTGGCGACTAAATCACGACGATGGGCTTCAGGTGGCGAGAATCTCGCCTCTCCCAAATGGGAGCTTCCGTGAGAGGGGAGACGAGTAAGCTGAGAGGTGGGCCTTTGGCGGTGTGAGAAGGGCAACTTTGACGGCGACGTCCTGTTCAACCTCCGCGCCTTGGCTCCAGCTACGTTTTGGTTTTGGCATTCACTCTAGTGGAAGATTTCTGCCGTAAGCCATTTTCAACCGTTGGCGGAGCTGATGTTGGTATCCTGCAGGTGCTGTGGTGGCAGCATTCGAGGAGCGGATTTTCAGTGCAGGCTGTGCCTCAATGCAGGGAGTGTGCAATGAGTCGAAGCCCAACTCCAAGCCCAAGTGCACTTGCCTTCAGCGCAGCACGCCGTGGCGACAGGGAGTGGAACTTTTGGTTTTCATTTCGATTTCGACAGGTTTTCACGTCACAGCTCTGTGAGGCCAACGCTTCGGGTGAATGACGTCACTCTTAGATGATATGTGTGTGAAGGACATGGTCCTGATCGTCCCCAGTGGAAAGAAGGCGCTGAACAAGATCGGATCTCGACTCAGGCAGGCTGGCGCAATGCAGAAATAAGCGTGCTTTCGCCCTGTTTTAGCTCCGGGTGCGGATCCCCCCAATAGCACCTTCCTCTCGGAGTTTTCAGCCCGTAGCCCAGCCGTCAGCTTTGAAAGCTGGAAACGGTTGAGGAGCATGGCCCCATGGGGGGCGGACAGAGCAGGATCGAAGGTTTGCGAGTATTCAGCGGAGGTAACAAGGAGTCCCTTCCCAAATCCAGCGATGCAGGAGCCTTTTTGGGCTACCGATCGTTGTCTCCTTCTCCTAATGTTCGTGGTTGTAGAAAGGGTTTCAGGAAGGAAGAGCAAAGCTACAGGGCCATGGGCACGGACGCATACGAGCTTTTCGCACAAAACAGCTGTCTCAGACGTGCAAGTACGCCTCTGTGCACAGTACAAGGCGTCATAGGTACTGCTGGCTTCTGCCGATCATGTCATGAATGTGGCTTTGCCGATCATGACTTCTTGCTGGCTTCTGCCGATCATGGCTCCTTGAGCCATCCGCTTCGGCCAAAGCTGACTTGAAAGGAACCCAGCACTCGACCGGCTCCACCAGTCCCTCTGTACATGAAGGGGGTCCTGGGAATCAACAAAGCCTGACTGCCCCGAAAACTTGCAACGCCGCTTCCCCCCATGTGGTGCCTTGCTGGAACCGTTCAGGCCCGAGGTCCTGCGATTCATCCTCGAGCGGCTGGTGACGGGAGGAGATGAGCCCGACACCATTGTCACGGTGCCTTTGGGATTCGCGGGCGGGTTCACTTTGAGGACCTCCTGAAATAAAGCCCTGAAGCCTAGTTCCGCTCTACATGGAATCGAAAACCAACGAGGATGCTCGGCCCCAGGTGCAGACCTTCCTGTCGCACTATGATCGCGTGCCAACGAGAGCTTCGGCTGCATCGGAGATGTTCTTCGTAGTGGGAAACCCACCAAGCATTGCTCTACCGTCGTCACCCAATGGGCCTTCGAGTTTCCACACACCAAGCTCAACATCGCTGCAACATGGGTCACCAGTGCTGTCATGCTCCGCCTCTCGTGATTTTTTTGACCCGTGCCAAGCTCTGGAGCAAGACGCAGCCTTGGGTGTTTTCGGCACAACTTGTCGTGTTTCTGAGAAATGAGTCCTTCAGTGAACTCCCCCAGCTTGAGGCATCTATGTCTCCACATCTCAGCTCGTCCTGTTCCAGAACATGATCTTGAACAATGTGAACAAGATCAGGCCGCCGCCCCGTGAAAGCAGTGCTATTGGGACATCTTCGATGTTGAAGCAGAGTCCTTGCAAGTAATATACCCTAACCCCTCAAGCCGTCCTCGCGGGAGGGGATTTCGGCTACTAACTGCAGTTTGAAAAGGAGTCTGCCAAAGAAAGAAGCCGTCGCGCACAACTCCCAGCTCGCGCTGGCAGGCTCACTTCCGGCGACCCTCTGGACGAGGCGACACACGACGGACTAATGCCGCCCCTTTGCGAGGTTGTCAAAGGATTCTAAAGGTGGAGAGTCTTCGTTTCAGGGATCCCTAATCCTACCTTCATCAAGTCCTTTGAAGCCCAAGCCTACTTGCGAGAAGAGAGGACAGCAAGCCTTGGACTCGACCTCCTTGAAACCGTCAGCAACTGCAATTCCGGAGCCCTGACCCCCAAACCCCAAAGCTCGCAATCGGTGCACCTTACACGTCAGGCAGCGAAGAAGGTTGGCCCATGGTCCGAGGCACATGGTTTAGACTGTTCCCGGGTCTATGCGAGAGATGGCGGGAGTTTCAGGTGTGTGGGCTGTGCAAGTGGGAGGGGCGGAGAGCAAGACCTAGTTTGATTCCCCCAAGTCGCGAAGCAGCTACCATGCCCAGAGAAAGAAGGAAAGAATGTGTCATATTATATTCAATACAGAGCCGTACCTATACTTGGATGCAGGTCGGATGAACCCTGGGCCCGAAAATCCCCTGCTCGCTGAGATGGCCGAATCCCTTCGCATAGAGTTGTGTCGGGGCCCCGCCCTCCCTCTACTTCGCAATGGCTCCGAAAGTGATGTAACGTTCACCGCAGAGCCGCAGAGTAGCAGGACGATGTCGTTTATGCTTCCATAAGTTCATAAGTTCATATAACCCAGCTCAAAAGCATGCGCAGGAGTTCGTAAAGGAGGCGAAGGGAAAGGCAGACAAAGGCCTTGAAGCCGCTCTGCCGAGTTAGTGGACTTCAAGGGCTTAGGTTGCTTGCTCTAGATTGAAGAAGCGTGTGCAGGGCAAAATCCGGAGAAAGACCAGACATGGTTCGCATGGCTGCGGTTGTCTCAGATGTGGTTTACGGCCTGTGCCTGGCATCTAAAGTTGCGTCTGAGAGACTCGCGTGGCAGCATGGGCAGGAGTGGAGACCTTTTGGAGGGCTGATCTCGCCTGCCTTGACTTCAATTAAGAGCTTCGTCCAAGGTTCTCTACCGCCTCGAGATCCAGCATCGCTTCTTCTTCACGGACCCAAGCATTGGCCCCTTCAGGGCTTTGGAGTGCGGGTCAGAGAAGTCCGAGCTGCCCTACAGGGCCCTAAACCCTGAGCTTCCTAAAGAATTCCTAGAGCTTTTGCCAGCTGCTGCCTCCAAGATGTCGGAATGAGGTCAATTTTGCTAGTCGTTGTCGGTAGTATTGTAGTGATTATTCTTCTTTTTTCATTATTGTCATCATCTTTGTTGTGATTTGTTGTTATCTGCTATCATTACTATCGCTAGGACTATTACTAGTATCATCGCAACGATTATCATGCGAATTTCATTATTCTTATTATTTCTTGTAGCGGTGCAAGATTTGTGTTTGTACTCTGAATTTCTC
Source organism: Symbiodinium necroappetens (assembly GCA_905231915.1). NCBI lineage: Eukaryota > Dinophyceae > Suessiales > Symbiodiniaceae > Symbiodinium > Symbiodinium necroappetens. Next base: position 18,344 of record CAJNJA010005620.1, read on the forward strand.
ATCGTCCGTGCCATGTGGCCGCCACTCGATGATAAACTAGCCCAAGGCGTCGAAAGAGCGGCACAGATGATTCCAGGGATTTTTCAGCTCTGCACACGTTCGTTCCCTATGTTCTATCCGTGTTTTCGCAGGTCCGGAAGTCTCCCTGCCCGCAGTGCAACCATCCTTGCACAGGGGCTCCTAGCCCCCGCAGCTTTCTTTGTGCTTCGGCGTCTTGTCAGTGATCAACCGGAGGATCGATCGATGACGGTGTGCCCAGCTTCGAAGTGCACCGTCGCTCCGCCATGTCGTTGAGGAGGGAAGACGTGCTGTTCACCTCTGTTTTATCTGCGAGCTTCGTCCTGTATATGGCATATAGGTGCTGTCTGAACAGTTCTCGTCTTCTTTGACAGGTGCCCCGACGCCTGAGCTCTGCAGCAGGAAGTGAGAGCCAGCGTGCCGACGAGGAGTGGACAAGCTTCTGAATTCTGAATGCTGGCATTCATGAGCATGCGGTATGTATCTGTGTTGTCATACTCGATCCGTTAACGCCATTATATGTACATATGTATATATATATATATACACATACACAAATAAAGCATACGCACATACATACATACATACATGCATGCATGCATGCATGCATGCATGCATAGGTACATGCAATATACATGTACACACATACATCCATCCATCCATCCATCCATCCATCCATCCATCCATGCCTGCATGCATGCATGCCTACGCACGTACATACATACCTACATACACACACATATATATATATCTATATATATATGTATGTATGTATGTATGTATGTATGTATGCATGTATGTATGTATGCATGCATGTATGTATGTATACGCAGACGCATGCACGCATGCATGCATCTTTTTTGCACTGGTGTTTTGTTCACCCCTGTCCTTATGCTGAGCATCTGACACAGCTGACTGAGTTTTCCACTGCTTTGACATGACACCTTGCATAGTAGGATCTGCAAACGCAGCAAGCAGTATCTAGTACAGCATGTCCTGCTGGAGTGATTTGGCGTTTTGCTTTCTTCTGGTGTGTAAACAGGATCCTGACGAAGCTCGGCTTGCTTTTGCTTGTATGTACCTCACGCCAAGGCCATGAGCCATCAACCCAAAACCCGAAAACCCTAAACCCTGAACCCTAAACCCCAAAACCGTAAACCCGAAAACCCTAAGCCTTGAACCCTGAACCCCAAACCCTCGGCTCTCAAGCCTCCCTCTTCTGCCAGGGGGACGTGTCGCAGAACGTGGACGTCGCGCATCTGATTTCAGGGGGAAGCCGCAGGAGACCTCGTTGCTGTACTCTTGAAGGATCCGGGGATTCAGTAAGCAGGTTGTAAGTGCCGTTGTACGTCGGATAACCCCTCGGAGAGTGCTTGAAACCCTGCCAAAAATGTTGCTAAGTCCCTTGATACATTAAGCAAAGGAGAGTGTTCAGCAAATATAACCTGCCCGCGATGTTGTGTCTCGATGTTTTCGAAGGCTTCTTTGCAGTGTCACAGCGTCGAGATGCCAGAGCTCAGGAATCAGCACTTTACCGAAAATACACCAAAGCGAGGAGCCAGGCGGTCTATGGTGATAGCGGTCTTCGGGTGTTAGTATAGGTGCCTTAATGCGCAGAACAAGGTTTTTGGGGCGGATTATAGTGCTACTATGCAGGGACTGTACAAGGAGACTTGATGACTCACTCTTCAATTTCAGAACTGGAAGTTCCACCTGCCACCTACAGCTCTGAGGTCATCCGAACACTGAAAGAAGACAACCCGCACAAGGTCCGTGAAGGGTCCTTTTTAGAGTTCTGTAGTAAATGGATTCTAGAGGGGGTAGAGGATTTAAGGTTACAGGGTTCCGGGGTTTCCGGGGTTTAGGGTGTTGGGTTTAGGGTGCCTCAATGTGCTTGCCCGTTCCCTGCCAGGGAATTCTTGAATCTCTCTCCAAGCCTGGAGCGTGGTAAGCCTACAAGATCGGATATCTGTCATTCAGAATTAGCAGAGGCAGTCAGGCCATGTTGCACAGAACTGAGCAGAAGCCTTTGCCGAGTTCATCCAGTGGAAGTACTGTCATGATAGATTGGTGTTCGTGCAGGGCTCCAGCTGTCCATTTTTCCTGGACGCTACAATCCTGATGCATCCCCCAACTACTACGACGTTCGCTGAGCGGGGAGGGGATAGTTCCAAAACACTTCGTCTCCTCAAAAAAAAGTATACATAACTAAATAAATATAAATATAAATATAAGTATAAAAATAAATATAAATACACAAATAAATAAATAAATATAACTATAAATATAAATATAAAAATAAATATAAATATAAAAATAAATATAAATATAGATATAAATAGAAATAGAAATAGAAATATAAATATAAATATAAATAAATAAATAAAAAATATATATTTTTCTGTATGTATATATATATATGTATATAACGTGTTCTTTGAGATGTTGGGAGGTCCTGGAGGATCTCTTCCGACACTTGCCGCCTCTGACTGCGACGAACTTCCAGGACCTCCCTGTCGGGCTTTCGGCCTTGGGACATCATGCTATTCTACTAATTCTGCTAGTTACATCAGGACGGAAAGGGGTTTTTTGCTTTTTTGAATCAAGCTGCAGCTTCCCTTCGGGTGGCATTGTGTCTTGGATGGGACGGCTTGCAGTTTTACGGCTTTTTTTGGGGTGGGTGGGTCCTGACGTCTGTCAGGCTTGATACATACAGACTTCACCAGGTGCTACTCAGAAAGGCTTTTTAGGGCCTCGTCGGACATGATTCGATACTAGTCATTACCATGTCCAGGCTGCACGCAAACTCCCGCCTCTCAGGTCGCCAGCACAGGTCTGAAGCCTTATAAAGTCCCTGCCATGCTCTTCATTGAAGCTCTGAAGATGCAGGGTTCATTGAACCGACAGAGTCCCTTTGTCATAGATTCCGAAGGGCTCGATGCAGCTGCGATTTCTGGGTTGGGTTCGGCGACGCGCGGCGACGCTGAAGGGGGTGCCATGCAAGCCCTGCACACTCCGAGTTATCTCAGCCCTTTCCGCCTAGCCTCCACGCCACTTCTGGAACAATGCTTGGTGTTTAGCCGTGCCATGTCTCAGGACCTCCAAACTGAGTTCGAGGCAGGAGTCGTGAGGAATCGCTAGTGAAGCGTCCTTGTGACCTGTCCGCGGTGCGAGTTCCAGGTAGTCTCAGTGGTCTTCTGAGTCGGGGACTCTTCGAGATCTCCTCCTGCCAGGCCTTGCTCGCCCAGTTTGCTGCAGCAGAAAACGATTTCTGGGAGAAGAAGCTCAGCCAGGTGCATCAGAGAACTGAAAGGGCTGACTGTGAAGAGGAAGCTGATGATGATGGTGGCGGTGGTAGCGGTGATGCCGATGCCTCCCTCGCGATGTGGCATTGTGGAAAAGTGGGCAGTTTCACTGGGCATGTTCACGACAGCATTCGCTCTCAGGGTCTGGCCGCCGTCGGTGACCTCATTGACACAGAGACAAGTCCCGAAGAGGTGTTGGACACGCCCCCCGGCATCGAAACAGACAAGAGTGCGTTGGATAGTGAGACGTGGCAGCATGGATAGGGCGGGATGAGGAGGAGCAGAATAAGGCGGAGGCAGAGAGAAGAAGGCGGAGGAGGCTAGATGTGGAGTACAACTCAATCCCTATGAACGCGTCCACCGCGATCACCACGACGACCACGACCACCACCACCACCACCACCACCACCACCACTACGACTGCTTCTTTTGCAGGCGGGTCAAGCCTCACGAAGCATGTTTGTCGTCCTTGCAACAAGACGAGCTCGGAAGCTTCAGCCAGTCAAGATAAGATTTTAGGCTGGAAGTGTGCCCTCTTATCGAGAATTCAGAGTATGCGCACGGTGAGCATACTGCATCAGAAACCCAGAGGACTCCACTCAGAGCTGTGACGAAAGTCTTAGCGCGGCCTCTCCGCTTCTGTTAGGATGGCTTCCGTCATCCTGGCGCGGAACCGCCACAGCACCTCGAATCCCTTTAAGGTTTGGATTTGCCCGTTTCAGCGACTTCAGTGGTCAGAAAGTCGCACTCAATTCAGACATTGGCACCCCAAGCACCTCGTAATGTCTTGCAATATTTATATATTATATACGATATATTATATATTCTATGTTATATATGATATATTATATATGACACATTAGTAAGCACTTGCGAGGCCGCTACCTGCAATCTGTGCTTGCCGGCCTCTCCCAGCTCGGGGCGGCCCGTGACCGCCACGGAGAGGAGATCCGCAGGACCGGCTAAATTAGGGTCCCTTGGGGCTGCCAGGAGTTGGGAATTTTCGAAAATTTGGGGTGCCTTATTTTGGGGTCCTTATAGCAAGGATCCTATACTATTTATGGTACTATATTGGGGTCCCCTATGTTCGGAAACCCCCCCATTTCGGCAGTCTATGGTTTTCTTTTGTTCTGGCTTGAGGACTCAGGTTTCTGCTTGAGGGGAGCCATGTTTGAAGCGAGTTTCCATCCTGATGCAGCCTATGCAGGAGCCTTGATAGGAGCTCTTCGAGCAATCGTTCTCCTGCTCTGGAGTGGAGTTCTCCATAGAATCAACAATTTTGAGACTCTGAAGCGCTTTCCTGTACCCAACTCGACTGCCATGGCCCGAAAAAAGGACTGAGATGGAACTGAAGGCGATGATCCAGCACTCAAAGACGATGCACTTGCGCCTTGGACGTGAATTCTGGACCATGCCGCGACTGCTTGTGAGGAAAAGGCGGGCAGTAACTGCCATGCATCCTTATCGTCGTTGCCAGCATTGTTGCCTTCTTCCTTGCCTCCCTTGCTATTATCGCTTTGGCATTTCTCTTTGTCGTCTCCTCCTCAAGCAGCTTCAGCTTCAGCAGCGGCATCAACAACATCATCATCGTCACCATCATCATCATCATTATCATCATCACCGTCATCACCATCACCGTCACCATCACCCCATCACCATCACCCCATCACCGTCACCCCATCATCGTCATCGTATTCGTTACTACCACCACCACCACCACCACCACCACCCCCACCCCCACCGCCACCCCCACCCCCCACCGCCACCGCCACCGCCACCGCCACCGCCACCGCCACCGCCACCGCAACAGCAGTTGTCATCACCATCGCACAAGCTGCCGTGGAATATCTTGATCAACGATTGGCTTTCTTAGCAGATGTCTTCCCCTTATCATCTCCATCTCATCTCCGAGGCCGACGCGGATACTGGAGGCTGCCAAGGCAGAAATGGGAAATTCCGGTCCTGAACTCTTCGGCTCATGCGCGACTTGAAGTCTGAAGGCAGAGTCGACCATCCTACGCGGCAGTGAGATCAACTTCCTCATTCGGAAGCAGGACTCCGGCACGTTTTTTGCCTCCTGGCTCCTTGCATACGCGCCGAGGCCAGGCTTCGCAGGTACAGCTGTCGTCAAGCCCTGCTCTCGTCACAGGGAGGTCCTACCATGACATGTGCAAAAACACCGTGAACAGAGTCAAGCCGACTGCTCTCGTAGTCACAAGTCTAGCCCCTTTGCAGGGCTACAAAGACGGGGCACAGCAATCAGTTTCTAATCATTCTAATCCCCGGCTGGTGAGGACGCCAGGGTGAGGACCAAGACGGGCAACAAGGCCACTTCGGCAAGCTGTGCATGAGCGAGACGTAGAAGACTGCAACGGCTCTTCATGACAGTAAGCTGGACACTGACGGTAGGCTACTAGTAGCCTGCCAACGGCTTCACGATCTCAGGTGCTCCGGCTTCGTCTTGCAGACTTGGTGGAGAAGGGCCAGGCACACCGGAACGAATCAGATAGTAGGCTACAACACCGCAGCCATTGCAGCTAGCAGATTTCAGATGGCCACGTCGCAAGTCCCAGTGTCGTGGCTATTTCGGAGAACACGCTGCCACACCGGGGTACGAAGAAGGCCAAGTCACTTCGCCGATGAAGGTGTGCTTTATTGTCACTCTCCCCTGGGCTTCACTCCCTTGAATCGAGGTGTGACCTCAGCGTCCACGATTCAGCTTGTGGGTAGTTTTCTAAACTAGGGTCCCTTTTGGGGTCCTTTTTTATAAGGGTGCCGTACTATATTGGGACCTAAACGGGGACTCTAATTTAGAAAACTAACCTTGTGCTATTTTTTTGGGGTGTGGGGGGCTTTGGAGCTTCGGAGCTTCGGGAGTTCGGCGCAGGTCCTGTCCTGCTACAGTGAGCTGGACACAGTGCAAGGCCCACCGGTCAGATCGTGGAGACATTTTGCTTGGGGCCCTTTTCAACGATACCAGGGTTTGGGATTTAGGGTTTAGGGTTTACAGATTGCCCAAGCTAGGAGAGATAGCCACATGCCACATTGGGATCATGCTCTTTGTTCAGAAGCCTGGTGCAGTGAGAGCTTCGTTTCTTCGGACCCTTCCAAGACGGTGAGAGTAGCACTGATGCAAAGACCTTGTCCGAGCCCGCTGTGCAGAACACGTGTACCTCACCCTTTGGTCTTCAGACTCGGACGTCATCGTCCACGCCACCCGGATTGCAGAGAAGACCAAACAAGTGCCAACATAATTTGCTGTTGAGTGACTGCAGCCCTAGATACCACAGATACCACAAGCAATACAAGTCTTCATGCTGGGGTAGGGGTAACTCCCAGGACGCACTCTGGCTTGGCCAGCATGGCCTTCCGATCTCATGCAGCACGGAAGAAGCCAGCAACAAGAGAAGCAACATGCATTGAGTGGCCTTGAGTCCTCAAGACTTAAGACATGGGACGTATCACCTACGCAGCGTATACCGGCGTTGGGAAGTGCTTCTCGTCGGTAGACCATCAAGGCACAAGGCCCGCATCCTGGGGCCGGTTCAGGGTCTCTCGTGTAAGTAAGTCGCAAGGTGCGTGACTGGAAACATCTAAGAAGCACTCAACACGGCTCAAGTAGGCGAGCAATGGAGTTGAAACCTACCCTTCATCCCGATGTGTGGCTGCGGCTGGTTCCGAACTACCAAACCCTAATGGCCCTGGTAGATGAATTCATATGCGCACTTCAGGTGGGCCTCTTGGATGATGATGGCTTCCTCCTCGAGTTCGTTAAGGAGTTCCCGATCCTAGAGTCGATGATCAAGCTCCTCGTCTCATGAGCCACATCTCCCGCTGCTCCAAATCCGCGAGATCCAACAAGCCTCATCCCCTTCGGGTACTCGGTCTGTGAAATTCCTCGTGTAATTAACTGTCCTGGGAGGAACCCAGAGAATCCAATACCGCTTAATAAAGGAATATACCTTAAATCATAATATTAAGGCCCCTATAATTTAAGGTATATTCCTTAATTAAGGGGTATTGGGCTCTCTGGGAACCCTAACGGGAGGATCCCCAAAAAAGCCAGGCAGGTCGCCCTCGCGGATCGCAACGCAACCATCGGATTGCCGCCGGAAGGCCTCAGAAGCTGAAATAAGGGGCTCAGAGGTCGAGGGATTCGGGTTTGGGGTTTGGGGTTCAGGAAGGAGGTTGATAACTTCGTCTAGTCACTAGTCAAGTTTTCAACGCGCGGGAGTTTCGAAAGCTGAGCCGCAATCGGAAAAAGGCCCTAAATTCCGCCCTAAGCCCCTAAACCCTAAACCCTAAACCCTGAACCCTAAGCCCTACCTAAGCCCTAACTAAGCCCTTCTCAGCCGGCTCAGCAGGACCTGTGCTGATGAAATGGAAGTCCATGGAGTTGGCCAGCATCCTCAAGTCTGTGCCTCCCGCTGACTGACAGAGAGCTCCAAAAAGGGAACCCAAATCGGCCATGTTCAAGGTTTAGGGTTGAGGGTTTAGGGTATGGGTTTAGGGTTTAGGGTTTAGGGTATGGGTTTAGGGTTTAGAGTTTAGGGTATGGGTTTAGGGCTTAGGGCCGGTGCTTCTTCAGGGGCGTGGGCGGTTCGGGGTAGGGCCGGTAGGAGGGTCCAAGATTCTTGCGGCTTCGGATGTTCGAAACATCCTGTGGGCCACTGCACATAGTCGATAATGTCCCCAGGCGCAGTTTCGGAGGCAGATGCTTCCGACCTGCGGTCCTCTCCCGATCACTCCTTGCCAGAGCAGCTATTCCGAGACAGGGTGTCGTCGATAGCGCCAGTGCGACGCCAGGAAGCGTTCCCGTGACGTGGAAGCCTTGAGCCATCTTTGGAACAGCTGCCTCTTGGACGGGGGTGCGCGTGCTACGCGTGATTTGGTGCAAAGTCGCCGATGCATCCCGCTGCCAGAAGTGTTGTCAAAAATCACCGCGAAGCCTTTGTCTTCAAGGTACTCGTCCAAGACTGTAAGTCCACCTTACCATGATGCCTGTTTCAGACGGCTACATCTGGTTCTCTTCTCGGGCATTCTCGGCATGTATGCTGTTCACACTGACCCGAGGCATCACGCGCGATGCATGTTCAACGTCTTCACCCGGTCGAGAAAGGCTAGGGGCGGGCAGTGTGCCAGGGCTGCTGTGCCAGAGGTTCCCTCAAATTCGGATATATGAAGGTGACATGCTTTCTTTCGAAACTGTCCAGATTTTGTTTGGCTTGCGCAGATTTTGGAACGGGGAGCTCGCCAAGTCGAGGTGATCTGTCCGATGTTTCTCCCTTGGTGCGCATCACGACACCCAAGAAGCAGGAGGTGATCAACAGCAGCCAAAGCCAAAAGCGATCCGTTGCATGGAAGCATGTGCTGTTACTTGAAGATGCGCAGAATACTCGAATCATCGAGTCCACCGAAGACTTGGAGGGCTTCGAGCTGTTGCGGCCGGAGGACAGGACATGACCCAGCATGTCAGTTTGAAGTGCAAGAGGTTTCAGTGTGTTGAGTCTGTGCATCAAAGTCCCTTTCTTGCTTGTGTCCTCCCCGCTTTTGAAGTGGCTTCGACCCTCAGCCGGGCATTCCACTCCTCCGAGCTCCCAGGCGAGCATCTACTGCCACACCCGGAGAGACCTAAACCCGAAGCCTTGGCTTGAGACCGCGAGGCAAGCTCTCCGCGACCCTTGCGTCAACCTCAACTGGCAACCTTAACTTCCGAACCCCACTTTCGAGTCGAAATTCGGGAAGCACCCTCAACGTCCCCGAACCCTTGATCCTAAACCCTGAGCTTCAACTCCTAAGTCTTCAACCCCAAACCTCTCCAAAACCCTCACATAGCCTAAAAGCATCATCTACCCTCGACGCCGCGTCCCTAAACCCTAAACCCCTAAACCCCTAAACCCCAAATCCCTGAACCCTAAACCCTAAACGTGTAGAGGACCAAGAGCTCCTCCGCCGCATCATCTCTGGCGCAGAGGTTCCATGCCCCCGGGGTTAACCGGGATGAGCTTAGGGTTTGGGGTTTAGGGTTTAGGGATGTAACCGGGTTGTGTTTTTTTTTTTGGGTTCTGCACGTGTTCCCCATAGGAGTTGGGAGCATCCAAGTAGTTCCCGTGTGATTTTCCGTGCTTTTCAGTCGTTTCGGATGTGAGCTCCTCCCGATTGGGACATCTGCTGTTGGCTGAAGTGCAGAAGCGCTCAGAGTTTGGAGGTGCAGGCCTGTCCTCGCACGTGTGGGGTTTGGTGGTGAGAGCGCGGCTGAGTGACGTCGAAGACTCGAAGCTTCGAGCCTTGAGGAGTTTACTGAAGCAAGGAGGTCGGCCTTTGCGAATCCCCGGGGTACCCCTAAAGCCTTCTGTCCTGGTGGAAGCCAGGACCTCCGCGGGGCTCGCTTCCTCCCCGCCGGGTCCAACCTCACAGGCAAGCGAGGCACACGAGCAGTCGCCGGACGGTCGAAGTTCAGGTCTCTTCCGTATAGGGTCTCCGTCCGCCAGGGAGGGAAGCTGCCTGTGGTTCTTGCGAAGTTATCGGCTTTTCTGAGGGGCCAAGGTCCGTGCTGGAGTTGTAATTGTAGGCAAGGTCCTTGCAACCTCGGCTCCCTCGCAGCCCGGATGGAGATGTCTTGTGTTGCTCATACCCGCATTCTCAGCATGAGCTATCAGCTCGAAGTGAACCATGGAAGAAGAGTAATCACTATCATCACCCTACGCCCGAAACCCTAAACTGGGTCCTTGTTGGATACAATTTTACATTTTTGTTCTAATGAAACCCCAGTAAGGAATAAAAATGATCATTTTTAATATAGCCCCAACAAGGAACCAGTAAACCTTTGCCAGCAGGTCCAGGTCTTCGGAACAGCAGGTCCAGGTCTTCGGAGTGGAGCTTTACCGATTCTGAGCCTCTCGGGGGTTGCGGTGGGTCCTTTCGAGCCTGGTAAACTTGTAGGATTTGAGACTCCTTTCGTCTAATATAGGGGCTCAAAAATTACCACGACTATTATAGCAAAATATACCCCAAGACCTTTGTCTAGTATTAAGGCCCCTGCGGTAAGTGGCCCTGGCTCCCAACTTGGCCACTGCTACGCTCGAGAAGGCCTTGATGAAAACGACGGCCCTGCTGGCAAAAGGCCACGGACATATAATATTGAGATTACTTATATATATACATATATATATACATATATATATGTGTGTGTGTATATATATATATACAGTCACACATACACACACACACATACACACATACAACATTTACCAGTATGCAATATATGCCATACACACACACACACGCAGATACATAGAACATGGATTTTTTCATGTGCAAGATCGGATGAGATGGGGAAGCTCCTTTGTGAGAGGGACATGGCTTACGCAGTCTTGGAGCAATCTCCGGCCGTGACTTGTGTGGGTGCGCTGCATTGGAACGTGCGGCGTCTGTGACATTTCAGGCCACAGGTGCGGTTTTGTTGCCAAACCCTTGAGAGTCTCGAATTCTCAAGCTTCAGCATGACTCGACCCTAAACTTTGAATGCTCAACCTCAATTAGCACGACGGCTAAAATCCACACATGAAGCTTGGATCCGACATCTGAGGTCACTCCGCAAGGGCTTCACAAGGGTTTCAGAAGGTTTTTAGAGGGTTTCTGTCCGTACGCCGAGGGTGTTGTTGCCTTGAAGCGCTCAAATGAAAGAGAGCTGCACATCGGATCGTCCACATTGCGGCCACTGGTGGCGCATGTACCAGATGACCACTCACGCGGAATTCTTGACTGTAGCGAGATGATCAAATCTGCTCTCTGAACCTAAACCCTAAACCCTAAACCCTGAACCTAAAGCTCAAAGCCAACAGCCGAAGTCTTTTCAATGGGGCCTCAGGCGGCGAGAGCTGGAGGAGCAGGAGGCCTCCGTGAGCCTTCACAAGGCCCCCCAAGAGCCAAGCAGAATTGTGTCCTAACCCTAAACCCTAAACCCGGAACTTCAGGGCCAACTTTGGGTTCCGAAAGTGCTCTTCGACCCAACTCGGTCGGTTCGCCGACGGCCTGCCAGGGAGATCGAGTGTGGACGAAGTGCTGGGTCCGGACAACGCAGCCAGGGCCGGGCCTCCTATCGTTGTAGCGGCCACTTTCCGGAGGTTGTAGAGCGTTCCGGTTCCAAGTCACGACAAGATCAGGTTTTGCTTAGCCTGCTCTAAGAAGCAGCATAGGCCTAGGCTCCAGATGCAGCAGTCGCACGTCAGGAGATGCTACTGCAACTCGAGATTGGATTCTACGATTGGACAACTTAAAAAAATGTAAGGCCATGTTTGGTCATTCCTTGCAGCTTTAGCGTTTTGTGACAGACCACGCGTGGCACGGCACAGAAGCACTTCAGGCCGGACGGCGGCAGGGATGTGCTGGACAAGAGCAAGAAGCCTGAGCTCGGCATGATCGCCGAGGAGGCGGTTTATGGTGTCCCAACCCCGCAGGAGTTTGTAGTGCATAAGAAATCCTGAGAATTGGGTCTGACGGCTTTTAAGGTACGGCTATATAGGGGCCATAGTGCAGCAAAGACATCAGGGGATGATTGCTAATGGTCATGTTTCCGTGTCAGTGCACTTATCACCCTAAATACTGAGTCCCCTCATCCTCGCAGAAGGTGTGGCTTTCTCCGCAAGAGGGTGCTTGTGGCAGATGTTCGGTTAAATAGAAGGCTGGGATGCTGCTGCGGTGCAGGCGCCGCCGAACTGACGATAAACCCCCCATCAAGGTTGCGGCTTGTTGGGTTCAGTACCTCAGCCTTTGAGCGGCACTGAGCGGATTTCCTGAGCAGCTCCTGCCAGTCGGAAGACGGCAAGTACTTTGTCATCCAATTTGAGAGCAAGGAGGCCGGGCTGCGAGCCTGAGATGCGAGTTTGAGTGCCAAAGGGAAGTGTCTAGACGAGCATACCTGCATGTGTGTGCACACAGAGGCCGATCTAGGCAGCCTGATGAAACAAAACACTCGTATCAAGCGCAAAGCCGTGCACGGCCGCTGGAGGATGGCACAAGTTTATTCGCACACGGCTGAAGTCTGTGGCCTGCGGGCTTTGAGTTCAGGCTAGGTGGCATCAGAAGGGATGGCTCGGGGCCAAGAATGGAGGGCTTCGACTACTTTTGCTTGAGCCGCTGCGCCCAAACCTGTTGATTTACACCCTGGAATCCGTCCTACCGCGGGAAGCAAACATAAATGTCTTCCCGGGAACCCTGAACCCAGACACCCCAATCCGACCCTAAACCCTAAACATTCGTTGGCTTCGCCGCAGCACGAGCTTGAGCGGCTCGGGATGCTCGAGAAGAAGAGGACGGCGGCGTTGGTTTTGCGGCAGGGTCCAGCGTCGATTTTGGGGGTGAGGCTGCACTGTAGATTACATCCCAATCTATACTTGTCCACTGTACTCCTAGACCGATAAGGTCACAGTGGAGCATACATGCTAATTCTGGAGCGGCCAGCCGTCGCCAGTGACTGTAGCTTGGTGTTTCGATATACTTACCAAATCAGGGGCCTTTGCAAGTAGGTCATAAGAAGAGTCATAAGAGGTAACCCCAGTTACGGTACATTTAAGCCTATTTATAGCCTACTTTTTTACCACACTTGCTAAGCGTCGAAGTCTTCATCCGATTTAGAGGCTGCGGCCATCGGTCGATGCGAGTTGGACGTAGCTACAGGTAGGAGGAGCAGGGGGACTTCGGTCTTATCTGAAACTTACGGTTTAGGGCGCTTCGGGTTTGCTGTAGGGCTTGAGGGGTCCCCAAACCCGAAGCCCTGCACTGGCTTTTGGGTCTCAGGGCTTGCCTCCCAGGCTTTTGCGGGTTTGTCCGCAGGTATCGCCGCATCCGGGCGTGGCTGAGGCCTAGGGGCTCCCGAATCCCTCAACGCGGGCCTATTTTCCAGTCTTCGAGGAATATCGAGTTTCTGAAGCCTAAGGAATGATATAGGGGTCAGCCAATTTGAGCCGAGCGGTACATCTGCCAATTCTGCGTGGTAGCACGCCGTAGTGTCACAGTGTAGCAACTGCGGAAGTTTCTGTTGGGATTAGCTGTACAAGGATGCGAAGGGCTTGAATGGACATTTGGCATTGCGCTCGCACCACAGGAATAATATTGGCAGTGGCTTTTGGAGCAGTTTTATGGTTCTGTGGTTTGGTTCAGTGTTTTTTTGGTCTTTCAAAGGGGAATCAGCCTGTTTGGGGCTACGACTCGACCATGCGGGAATGTACTTGATATCCAGCTTCACCCTGATGACTTGCACTTTTCGTGCAAAAGAATTGCAAAAGTGGCCTGTGCAGGTATCCGCGGTTTTTCGAGGGGAAAACGCAGAAGGTGCGGCGACGTCTTGCAATTGAATACCTGCCCCAAAGCATCTCTTTCTCAGTGCAGATGCTGGTAGTCGCCAGATCCAGCGGGAGTGGATCCAGCTGAAGCGCCCTCCGCCAAGACTTTGCAGCTGCAAGCGGCAGGCTCTCCCCAATTGGTCGTTCCTTGCAAGGCTGTATGCAGGTGTAAGAGATAGTGAGGAACGCGAGAGCGAGGAAAGGGAGAGAGAGATAGAGAGAGACGGAAAAGTTCTTCCAGCCCCTTGTCAAGGGGCACGTGGCTGAAGAAGAAAAAGGTGAGCGCAAAGGATACCGGTAATCTTTCACAAGCATTCCGGTAAGCTCGGCCTACCCCAGTCCATCGTTGAAGCCTGAAGAAGAGACGAAGGCTCGCTGCCATGCAAGCCTGAGCCCGACTTCTACCCTTCTGGAGACCCCCGCCTCCTTGATTTTCGGAGGAGTGGGGCCACGAGTGCCCCTGCGGCATCACCTGCAAACGCGTCTCCAGAGCGGACGTGTGGGGTGTGGATTACTGAGCTGCTTGAGAACCCTTCAGGCTCCACTGCTTTCAGTGTTGAGGGAGGGGTCGTTTCCGAGGGTTTCACGCGTTTTCGACGCAAGAGGCAGCGCGCCTCACAATTCGGGTCTGCAGTTGACGGTGCTTGGTGCACCTGCTGGGGGGAGGGGCCCCTGAAAGCGAAATCTGTCGAAGGCGGCTTCTCATTAATAACTATACTACACTGGCGCGAAGCCCGATACTAAATAAGTATTAAGCCCCACAAGGAGCCCGTCAGAGGAACCCTAGTCTCGGAGTTTGGGGTGTTTCTCGTGGTAAATCGGCACCCTCTCCTTCAGCAGACCAGTGACCCGACCCGGTTTGAGGAAGAGCGGCTGTCGGGGGGCCGCGACGGTAGTAGGGCCAGTAGGGATTCGGAGGATTCTTAAGAATAATCTTTTTTGTTTAGGGGTCCTTCGGAGGCTTGGGTCCAGTCGAAAATCTTGAAAGGATCTCACCCAAAAGAAAGGGAGCTCCAGTTCTTCGTTCTTATCGTGAGGACTCAGCGGTCTCATCGGCTCTTTGCTTGCTTCGGGGCTTTGAAGCTGGGGTTGGAATCTCGAGGAGGCTCTTCGGCTTAGAGTGCGGCCCCCCCCCCCCCCCCNNCCCCCCCCCCCCCTTCGCCCGCTTTTCCGGTGTGAATTTTTTTTCACAGGGGGGCTAGCCTGAGCGTTTTTTGTGAGCTCCGAAGCTCCAAGAAAGGTCCAAGTGCCGGAAGGAAATGCTCAGGGACTGGGGTTGCGCCTTGGGGTTTGCCAGACCCAAAGCTTCCGTAGAGTATAGCCTCTTCGTAGAGTCTGGCAGACCCAAAGTCGCCCCAAAGGTGGGCACAGGGCCCGGACCATCGCAACGGGGAATTGCGGTGCAGGGTTTACGAGACGCTGGCTGAGATTGCCGAGCTCTTGTTTTTTTTGTTTTTATCAATTTGTGCCTTCGGGGGCAATCTAAGGGCTGATAACATGTCCGTTCGATGGTGGAGGACATGCAGGCGTGCAGATATCGTACGGTGTGCCGCTAACGTAATTTTTCCTTGCTTTGAGCTACTATCCAGCCGAGCCATTGTCTCTAAACCGTCTGTGACGGTTTGTCCGAGCCAGGTGCAGACACGGAAAATAAGCCTCTCCAACTTGCGGTGGTTGCTCATTTCGCGGGTAAGCCTTGAAGTGTGTAGTCTATGAGGTGGCGAGTTTGCGTTGGGACTTAGAGGCTGCTTTTCAGAAGACACAGCAGCTACCCAGTCAAAGTTCGAATCGGGATCGGTAGTAAGGTAGTACATACCAAGTGGATCGCCATTGGTGGTCTTGAGGAGCCCATGGTGTTGCAGAGAGCTGCAGTCTCCTTCTGGATTCTGGACGCACTAAACCCTAAACCCCAAGG